>BMAO01013395.1:0-159456 GCA_019973975.1 Trichonephila clavata
ATTTTATTTCATCCAAGCATAACTTTTTGAGATATTGTGTTTTGCGGTAAGAAAAAATGTAAAAAAACTCATTTTGAGAAAACGACAAAAATAACATTAAACTAATCTGATTACAAGAAAAACACTTACTTTCTTATTAAAATGCACCAGATTTATAATTCTCTCCATCTTTAACTTCTAAAACAATATTTTTTTCTTTTTAAGGGCTCTTAAAATTTTTCTGTTTCTTTGTTTTGGAGTCTGCGTTATGAATCGATTCACCGAATTCTGCATTCATCTAAATGTTTATATCCCCGTAAGGTAACACCCAGGATTTCAATATTCATCTATTAAAACTTTGAGGCACCCATTTAATCCCTCATTGAAATGTATAACAGCATCATACGACCCAAATTTAATTGTTTTGAGCGAAACAAATACTTCTTTCGGAACTTTTTGCCAGACTATTCCGTTAAAACACTCATTTGCATTTTACGTGCGTCCATGTAAGCACTTACTTAATATCTGTTTGTCGCATAGTTCTAAATACACTGGTTTAATTTTATTTAAAACATCATTTGATAAACCAACATATTTTGTGGTACATTTTGTTCCATTTGCCACCCCCCGCTGAAAATAACACCAGCTGTCTTTCCCTATTGGGCACTGACCATGCATCGGTTTCTTATCACTTGATGCACAATGATATAACGCAGCAATTACATTTTGCTGCATGGCATTTAAGTTACCGACATTACTGCGTACAGCAATTCCGTAGTAATTTTGAAGTCGGTCGATAAAATTATCAATTAATTTGCCTTTACCAGACAGTCCTTTAGTTTTGTTTTTAGCTTTCTTAGACGCGAGCCCACTCTCTTTTGTACATGGCCAATGCACTCAAACTTTGTCACACTGTTCATTCCATAAGTGTCTTTCACACTCATGAAAGTTTTTGAATCACCATCTCCATAATATTGCATGTATTGAAGTCTGCGGTTTTTTTCTGAACGAAGAAATATTCGTGAAGCCCCCACAATTTCCATTTTTGACGAAGATCCCGTGAAGTTACACTGACATATGTGGTCGGCTTTTGACGACTCATATTCAGAGTTTCTTGGCATAGTCTGAAGTCTCTTACATGTAGGACAGTAGGACGACATAATTTCTACGTCTAACACCTTACCAGTATCAACTGATATTGCAGCAACACAACCATTCATAGACATATAGCCTCTACGCTGCCATGTGCCCTCCACAGATATGCCACATTTTACAAAATCAGATGAAAAATTTTCTTTTATATCCACAATTTCAGTAGCAGCTTTTTTCATGGATTCCTCAGCTACTTCCTGAACCACTTTTAAAAGCTTTGCTTCCTGATTTTTGAAAGCAGTTTTTGTCAGTCGAGGCAAATTTAATGTTGTGCATAATTTAAATGCACCAGCAAAACTCTTGCCTATCTGCCGCATACCATATACTAGCCTGGTATTTATGACTGGTGCATTTACAACTTTTTTTGATGAAGCAAATGCAAAGAAAAAGTCACAGCATTTACATTTTAGTGTAAAATGAGAGCATAATCCATACATGGAATCCTCAAAAAGCTCTACTTTTTCAGCAAAACATTTTGGGCAGCAAAGTTGAGAAAATGCATCCACAATAAGCTCAAGATCAATGATTCTGTTACCAAACAGAGGACCAGGCATTTCTTCTGCAGTTGACATACTCTCATTTCCCAATTTTGAAGAACTAGCAGTGCATTCAGGAACAGGTGTTTGAATTGCTGTTATTTTCGGAAATATTTGTGTATTTATTTCCAAAAAATTGTCTCTTACGCTTTCTAGCAATACTTTTAACTATTTTCAAGCAAAAATAAAACAGAATAGAATTATTTTTTAACTTTCTACGCTGTCGATTCTTTCAGTATGAAAATCAAACATATATGTAAACAAAGTCACTAAACAACAAATTTGATGCCAGATTTCCTACATAAAAAAAGAAAAATGTATTTCCAAATACATTTATATTTATTCTCAAATATTCTATTTTAATTTCTGACAAAATATTTGTATATTAATTTTCATATTTCATGTCATATACCATGAAAGAGAAACGTAAACAAACAATTTGGGCCACTTCCGGTTAGCAGAAAGGCATTTCCGGTCAGAGAAATTCATGATCAAGTAATATTTAAAAAGCTGTAACTTGGCTTCTAATTAAGCTAGAAACAAAATTTTTACAGATTTAGAAAGATAAAAGATTGAATTTTAATATTTGATCAAAAACGAAAAATCGATACTTTGACCGAAAATTGAGTTTTAAAGGTGTTCTGTCACCTTAACGCTGCTAACCATTGAACGTGATGAAGCAGTTTCCAACGCATTAAAAATTGGCGTATACAGTCTTTCAAATTTAGCTGGTGGAGGAGGCAAGTTCATCAGCGCACAAAATGTCTGAGCTGCACTTTTTCCAATTCCAATGCATCTCATACCATAAACAAACCTCAAATTTACTTCATATCCTGCTGGCACAGAATTTGAAGTCATTCAGCCGTGACTAGAGCCACAATACTTGCAAGTTGCTGATATACTGCTAGCAAGTCCTCTGCGACTACTTTTATTTTCAGTAACATCAAAGCAGAAAGATCTATCACAATATCTGCATTTTGCAATATTGTTGAAAATATCATTAAGCATATTTAAGTCAATAATAACAAACCTGCTTTGAGATTCAGCTGAAAAGTTATCTTCATAGTCAAAATATCCTTTACTCTTCTCAATCTTTTTTTTGGAAGAGCTGACATCAAATTTTTCACTCACTACACATACTGAAGTTTTTTTACGAATAAGACGACGTTTCTGATGTCCAAATTTCTTTGTTCGAGGCATAGCAAATATTTAAAATACTTACAAATCACAAACAAACAGAAAGTAAACAAGAAAAAGTCAATAAGCAGTGAAAATATGAAGTTCGTAACTCACGTGTTTGTATCTCAAGCAAAGGAAAACAACATTCTTTAAATTTCGCACAGCTTGTGTTATAAACAAGATTGAGTTGAGTAGTTATATTCCTTCTCAAACCACAAGAATAAAATAAATATATCCAGATTAAGTGATATTAAAATACACCAATCTACAATCTACATAAAAGTATGTTTCGGTTACTGAAAGATGGGCGTGGCAGTTGATGTACGATAACGTAAACAACAGGTGTGGCAGCTGTTGTTTACATTTTAAAACCGCAATTACTCAGATATTAAGCTTTAAACCTATACATGTTATACATTTTTGGAATCAGCATTAACTCTACTTTTTTTTAAGATGAAAATTGAAAAATCGATTTTTTGAAGGTTTATCACGTCTCGGTTCCCTTAAGTAAACACAGAAGAAAACAAAAAGATAGCGTGGGGAGTCACTTTATATGTGACCAGGTAACTGTTGAGAAACGCAGTGTTGGTTGGAGAATTTCCATGGCGAAATTTTTGAAGTGAAGTGAAGTTGCTGATGTCTGACCTGACGTATCAGATCCATTTTTTTACAAAAAAAAAATTCCCAGTTAATCGTTGTCCTGGGTGGTACAAACTAACGTTGAATATTTCCTTTAATATGTCAAAAAATGAAAAAGAAAAAGAAAAAAATCATGGTATCAGTCTTTTCCATTCTTTTAAGGGCAAAAAGATGACCAAGGGTGCAACTCGGTCTCTGAATTCAGGGGCGTTACTTAAGAATCCTTATTCGATAATAATTTCTAAAAACAAATAATTATTATTGCATATTTCTAAGATTTCTTAGTGAATTTCCATTTTTCGCGACTTGACAGTGAAAAAAGAGGTTTACTGAATTACCCGTCCTCGCTCCCCCCCCCCAAATATCTCGGAAATAATAAGAAAACACGCAATGTTTTCTCCACAACAAATTTCCAGTGTTAGAGGACATTGAAAAATAGTCTTAACAATTTTATTGCGAATGTATATCACAAACATCCTATATTATACGATTCAAATACAAATTTATAAAAATATTTTTTTAATTTAAGTTTATTTTATAAACATACTAGCCGTTAATCACCTGCTGGCCACCGTAAATGCAACACCAAGAAAGATAAGAGATATTCCAACAAAATTTATTTTGTAGATAACATGTTGACCAAGTATCAAATGATTAAATTTATAGACTTCTGTGAAGTGTGGTTCCTGCCAGAATCAGTAGCCAGAGTAGCCGCCATTGTTGGAGAACACCACTGCTACACGCTTCGGCATTGATTCAAAGAGACTATGGATGTGTTCTTGGGGTACAGCAGACCAAGCAGCTTCCACACGTTGCCAAAGTTGATCTGGTGTGGCAGCTGGGGGTGTAATCCAGGTCAATCGTTGAGCAACCATGGAGCACATGTTTTCTATCGGCGAAAGGTCCGGAGAGCACGCCGTCCAGGGAAGCAATTCAATCTGGTGAGTGACAAAGAACCTTTGGACAATGCAAGGCCACGTGTGGTCCCGCATTATCCTGTTGAAATAGGTATGTGGCCAAGCCCTGAAGGTAAGAAAGGACAACTGGCTCCAACATCTCGGAGATGTAGCGCTGGCTGTTTAAAGTACCGGCAATGCGTACTAGAGGAGTGCGAGAGTGATATCCAATACCACCCCACCCCATACCATAATATCCGGAGAAGGTCCAGTGTGGCGGTGCATAACGCAGCTGTTCAGCATCCTCTCTCCACGGTGTTTCCAGACTCGTATCCGACCATTGTGTGTGGCAGACAGATGCGTGACTCGTCAGTAAAGAGAAATTCATTCCATTCTTCCGCCCACATCCTTCTTTCATCGCACCATTGGCGGCGGAGACGTCTGTGGTTCTGCGTCAAGGGGTAGACCAAGCAATGGACGTCTTGCGGACAGACCACTCTGCTGTAAACAGTGCAGACACCGAATGATGCGTTGCAAACTCAATGTGCTGTGCTATGGTTCGAGATGCCACTGAGCTATCCGTCACTGCCATACGCACAATTTACCTGTCCTCACGTGAAGTGGTGCACTGAGGTGGATGCGATCGACCACGTTGGTCCGTCGTACCCTCCTGCATCCAACGGTCATATATCCGCATTACAGTTGTTTGGTTTCATCTAACACGACTACCGATTTCCCTGAAAGATAATACACAACCTCGGTAGACCACTGTCCTTCCTTTGTCGAACTCGGATACTTGATCAAAAGCTGATCGATGTTTCCTACGAGACATAACTGATCGTGTTTTGAAAAAACCACAATTGCCGAACTTGAAATCGTCGAAATCTCCAAGCCTTAAATAGCTCTTTGAGGTGGCACCACAGACGTGCGTGATGTGTGTCTGCGCTGAAATTCTAATCATTTGCATATCTCGCCTCCGCCAATGCATGTTGCAAATTTCATGTTATTTGCATGCTTCCTTCAGGATGTTGCATTTACGGTGGCCAGCAGTGTATATATGCATAATCTATTGATATCCAAGTCCTTGGATTAAGAGTTCGATTGTATTGATAAACATTCTTATGCCTGTAAATCTTGCCTATTTATATAAAAAGGACAAAGCTTCTAATTAATAATTTCAAATTTTCTCTAAAATTCAAGTAGGTTTTTTTAGCTTTCGTAATCAAATAACCAAGTGGATTTCCGCAAAGCAATTTTCAGTTGATCTTGACTCCGTAAAATAAACATGCATGACAAATTTCAAGTCTAAATCTAACACAGCAATAATGGGATTTTTATTATCAGCAGGCTCCGTAACACCGTTGAAAGTCTATTCCCAAAAGAACCGCTCTTAGTGGATTTCAATTTAACAAAGGAAGTATGCAAACCAAATTTCATTAATATAGCCCTAGTAGTTCGAAAACGGGGAAATTGTTTTGTGAATGCGCTTCAATAACCCTTCCCCAATTCCCCAGAAGCCAATTTGCATTAAATATATTATTAGTGCATCTTTATTCAACAAAAGAAACATGCTTACCAAATTTCAGAACTTTCGTCTAACAGTTTAAAAATAGAAATAATTTTCTGTAACGCCCCTTTATCCCCCACAACGCCTCTTTTGGGTCGATTTTTGTAAAAAGCTTTTGTAACGGATCTCGACTTTATAAAACTAATCTTCTTACCAAATTTCAAAACTGTGCAACTAATAGTTTTAAAATGGAAATAATTATCATATTACCCATTATGCGACAGAAACGACACTTTTGAGTCGATTTCCGCAAAACCCATTTTGTCGCGAATTTCTACTCCATGAAAAAGGAACATTCCTACCAAATTCCATGTCTGTAGGTGTAATAGTTCCAGTGATATCATGATGAGTAAGTGAATGAGTGTGAGTCACGTTCTTCCTTTATATATATATATATGTATATAGACTAGCTGGTATATACCCTTTCTTCACATTGAAAAATTAAAAAAATACAGATTGAAGAATAAAGAAGTTTTTGGTCAGTTAATTTTATGTACGTGAATTGCAAATTAAACAAAAGAAAGCTTTTTGCATATCTCAGCTGCACGTAAAAACCATATTTGGATCTAATAGTCGATAAAAATTTTTTTACTTACAACACCCTGTAAAAATGTGCAAAAGTAGCACATTGTTACAAACTTTGTATAATGAAGGCTTAAAATATAGATGGCATTCCGAGTGATTCCATTTTGATTTATACAGATGGCAGTAAAGACGAATTGAACAACGCTGGGAGTGGTATTTTTATCAAGTCTTTCAGTCCAGCTTTCTAGACGCAACTCGGACAACTGCTCGGTATTCAGAAGCGAGTTAATAGCCATAAATGAAGGATTAAAGACCCTCCTTGACGGCAGTAATTCTAATGACATTTGGGTCCTTACTGAGAGTCGGAGCTCAATTCTTTATCTACAGGACTGGAGCAATATATGCGACTTCGTGGGCATACAAATTATAACCCATCTTAGAAATCTAGCCAAGGGAAGGGAAGTCCACTTTCAGGGGATTCCCTCCCATGTTAACATCCAAGGGAGCGATGCTGTAGACATCTTGGCTAAAAGAGGTTGCCTCTCAACCGGACTACAAATTAACATATACAGAAATTTTCTCTATAAACAAAAGCAGTCAGACGAGACTAGCTCACCCCTCCGGCCCATCCTTGGTTCAACAGGAAGACCCCAGATGAAGCGTTTGAATTTGGAGGTGACAGAAATGATCAAACGGCCATCTCAAGACTCATAAGTGGACATTTAAAAAACATGACATTTGACTCAGGACGCAAAGTCTTTTAATTGTGCAAAAAATGCACTCTAAAGCCGGCATCCACCGATCACATCCTGGATTGCTTGGGGTTCGCTTTGGCGGATGTTTATGAAAGTCCTCTACTGGTGCTTGACTTCGCTAGAATTCACGGTATCATGGATCTGATCTAGCTGCCGCTAGATCTCTGAGGGATTAGAAACAACAACAACGCTTGAAATAGAGTAAATAATTTATATTTGGCTGTGTAATAAACATAAAATCTCACCATAAAATAAATACTATAGAAAGTAATACTTACTTTCTCTACTGTATTTATTTTATGTTAAAATTGTAATATTCGCAAGCAATGCCGTTCCTTACATTATAATGGCGACTCAATGGAAACATAGCGAAATGTTGGTGAAAGAGCCAAGTGTGCATTTTTGGCGACCACGTTGGCAACTTGACGATTGATTGCACGGCGCAAAAGTTGCTTTTCAGTAGCGCCACCTGGTGGGGAGCTGCAATAAAGAGGATACACAAGAACCTTCTCCATAAATAATATATATACATGCCAATTTTCATAGTGATCTGTTGAACGGTGTCGGAGTGAAGCGATTTCATATTTTGTTCAATGTATCGTAGTTTTGTTGACAGATGATCGACAAATAGCATGTTGAATTTTTTCTTGCTTTTGTCTTCTTCCACAGGGCTCAATGTGTCTTGCCGTACTGTTGTGGCTTCACATCTTTCTTGATGTAGTTTTTTATGTATCATTTGAAATTCAAATAATTCATTTTCATCACTTTTCTCACATTTACTTTCGCTATCATGATTAATATTGCCGTATAAAGAAATAATTGCTATCCTTCACCGTAGCTCGTTCGTTAGAACACTGGACTGGAGATCTGTCAATCGCTGGTTGGACTCTCAACCAGTTCGTTTTATCCGAAGACTGAAGTTTTAATATAAAAATATTATTTATTCTTTCTCTGGAATCTGGTTGATTCTAGAATTTTTTTTACTATTCGAGCCAGATATTTCTCGAATATTCTATGTATATAAAGGCTGAATCCCAACAGTTGAGAGTAGTTCTCTGTTCTGTTCTAATAAATACGTGTTAGAAATAGAGATCTCACAGATGCCCATTTCTTTATATTCTGTTCATTTACATTTAAAAAACCATATCGAGTCATACTTCATAGCATTCAAATCCACTTTGTTCACAGGGGGGGGGGGGATATAGCATGTTTATAGGTAATATTTAGAAACAAAAATGTTGTCGTGCTAGGAACTCAGTCACCCTCTTAAGAATTATGAGAAAACATTTGCCACGCCCAAAAAAGAGGGAGGATAATTGGGGATGTGTGTGTACATCCCCATTTATGGTGGACAAAGACATTTTTAAGTTTTTTCGAAGCCCTCGAAAAATATCGTTGATGCAGATTCCAACGGCGGAAAATAAATGAAACACATTCGAAATGACGGACATCATGAAAGGTATGCTCAGTTATTTACAAGCACATTGTTTCAATAATGGTGAAATGAAGACCATAAAATGGGCAACATCGAAAAATGTCTTGATAATTTAATGCTAATAAAAGACAATACAACAAGAATTTTCAAAAACTCAACAAATGACTTGTTTTTCAAAACTTCGAAACCTTTGAAATAAAAAAGTCACAATGAGATTTAATACATTGATTTTTCTTAAATACATGCATCTATATATATTTATACATGCAAATAAAATTTACTCTTTTACACTTAATTTTGTTAAATATAGTTTTTTTTTTTGGAATATCCTTCAACACGAAAAAATCGTTCAGCCCCCCCCCCCCAGTTTCCTGTTAAACGATTTTCACTGTGTAGGAAACAATTTCTTAAGTTAGGACTAAGATTCGAAGCAAAAATTGACGACTAAATATTTGGAATTTAAAAATGATTAGTGAATGATGAGAACTTGGAATCAAGTAATTTTGATTCAGTTCAAAAATAACAAAGAAAAATTGCAAAAATTAAAGGACACAAACTTAATTTTTACAAACTTCAGCAGCATGGAAGAACTTGATGTTGTGAAGAATGTTTAATTTATTTTTGGGTGATACAGTAGAGTATCTCTTTCTTATACTGAACTCGGGAAAAGTCAAAATTCAAGATTTCTATTTCGATTTGAATATAGGATTTGCTGCCAAGAAAAATTGCGTCATTGATCTTCCGTAAGAAATTTGACATTTCGAGCTTACTGCAAAAGACAAATCTTGTTTCGTCCAACAGAATCGTCGTGGAGAGGTCGGTATGTTGACGATATTGTATTTTCTTATTTGATTTTACAAAACGATATTCAAAGCCGGTGTCATTCGTTTTGAGAAAACCAAGTTTTTGTTCCGAATTCTGAATGCATTTGGGTTGAAGAATGCAATACCTGTTTCACGAAGATATATATTTTGAAATTTCGGAACTTGTTTCGGGCTTACTTTTCCTTTCTTTCAATACCTGTAAAATCGAAAGAAAAGCTTGTTTTAAAAAATCGTCGAGTAACACTCCAAAAAAAATTTTATTTTTATTTTCTTACGTATCTGAGTATTGCATCTAAACTTTTTAAATAAATGGTAGAAATAAATTAGATGACTTAGTGAATATTCTTAGCCTTTCTTCACTTTAAACTATATCACACTTCTAATATTTAGAAAAGTATGTAATTAGTTCTAGTCTTAGAAAAAATTAAATAAAAAGAATAAAAATTTCTCAATGACTTTGATATTTTATTTTTCGTTATAAAAATGTTAGTAGTAATATGGTTTATCCGTATGGTAATTAATAATTGATTGCGAAATATTTCACTGATTGAGGGTATACTTCTGTTCTTCACATTTTAAGAAATTTAAATGTTGATTCGCTTTTGGAAAAGAAATATTTACTCGAACCTTTCTTCAAATACTGGATTTCAGCTTCCAAAATATTTATTATATTGAAAAAGTGCTTTAAGTAATTAATTATTTTGTTATTTTATTTAGTGCGTTAATTTTTTTATTCAGAATGTATGTCTGATGATAAAATATGAATTAGCGTGTTGTGATAGGGTTGCTACTCCAAAACACAACACGCAATAACTCGCCAAATTAGCGATTTTTCAAAATTTGGCAGATCGGTGGTCGATTCGACAATTTCACCCAAAAAACATTTTATGCTCTGAAGTTTATAAAAATTTACCTTCCTTATTGCCTGTGACCGGCTAGATGTGTGGGAGAAACTAAATGATCAGACGACATGAAGTTCAATTATTTTTTTCCTCTATATTCAACACAGACACAAATAACACTCTAATTAGGATAAATTTGATCAATTAGAGGAAGAAGGTGAGACAAGATAGCTTGGGGATAATATATACGATCATACAAATCTATCCTTACGATAACTTATACAAAGCCTGTTCTAATTTAGAAGAGTGCTAATGATTTATCTCTCTAACTTCTACTTGAAATAAGATCACAGTAATTGACTCTTGCAATCCATTACTCATCTAGACGTAGCCTTGAACCCTTCTCCAATAGTGTAACTAAGCACTTTCCGAATATTCCAACTTCTCGCTTCGTACACTGTTTACTTATACGTTTGCTTGCTTCTCGTCAATTTTTTTCACTTCTAAGCTAACCTCACTTCACTTCCAATGTATCCTCACTTCACTAACTCTCAATACTCGCGAATACAGAGAGAGAGAATATATATATATTAAATTTAATTTGCATAATCACGTTTCCTGTCCTCGGAGAAAGTTGGTTGAAAGAAGGATGGCCCCAAAGGAATCCCCCAGTTGTTAGTGGAAGGAACCCTATAGATCCGTCACAAGTTAAATTATTTTATTTTTCAAGTTATTCCTTTACGTAGTCCATGAGTGGTCCACTCGTGACCTGCCTTGATTTATAATTTTGCGTACCGAAACATTCTGTACAACTTTCCAAAATGCGATTATTTTGTGCAAGAATTTTGTTTTTAGAGTAGTGTTCTGTAGAAACAATTTTGGATATGAGTATAATAAATAAATCCTATAAGTTAAGAGCTATCGGAACCCTCTAAAATGGAATTTTTTAATGTACCTTTTCTAAACGCCTGTTGGAAATACAATCCGCAAATTTTTTTGCAAGTTAAACATACATTTAATATTATACTAAAATGAGCTTTTTCTGAAATGTTCATTAGTTTTTAAAATTTTTTTTTTATTTGATGTATAGTGAGACAGCAGTGTTTTTCGACAAAAAAAAATTATAAAAAATATATATATACAAAATTTTGTTAAACGCTCATTTCAGCATATACTAGAATATATAAAGAATGTGTCATGTGAAATTTGTTGACATCAAATGTATACTTTCTGAGAAAAGATGCAACGAACCTTCAAAAATAACATTTTGAGAAAAACACATTTTTATAAAAAAAAAGTTACCTTTTCAAAACATTCCAGTTCCATATTCCACATTTTCAGCATTTTTTAAATTTCATCATGTTTCATTATTTTAAGTATTTTTCTAATCTCCTTAGTTTTCTGTAAATTGGCATATCTTGCCCTTGTAATCCTCTCTTTGTCGAAATTTTCCATGCAACATGTCGGATAATATACTGGCTCTATGTTAAGTTTTTTTTAAAGGGAATGCAAAAAGCTGGATATTTTATTAAACGATGCATTAGCATCATATGAGCGGTGCGGAAAGGAAAGTGTTTATATGTGCACAAATGTCTTTTGGGGGACATAACACCAAATAACATTATTAATGCTTTCTTTCTGACTCTGCGTGTTTCCATGCAAGCACTTTTTCAATAATTCTGGATTCGAAATGTCCCTAAAAATAGGCTTAATGGCTTCAACAAGAGCGACTGGAAGTTTTATCTCCACCAACATAACTTTATTTTCCAGTTGAGTCTTCTTATACTGACACCATGTGTCAGGACCTGAAGAAAAAAATCCATGCTATGGATTTTTATCCGTAGATATTTTGTGAAGAAATATTGCCCATATAGCTTGTCTCATATCCTTCACACTTGATAAATTTCTTCGAGTGGCAAGACCATAATACGTTTGTAATAAATTAACAGAAGCAATTATTGATCAATTTTTGCCACATAATACTTTGCCATCTGAAAATTTTTGCCTCCTCATTTTTGCTTTGAAACGTCGGAGGCGAAATCCCATCCGTTTCATAACATGCCCTAAAGGAATTTTAAAAAATGACATCAAACTTCAAGCTGGCTCAAGAGGAAGTGCAATGTTTACCTTTTTTCTGTCCATTTAAATCGGTGATTCGCGTTTAGATGATTCTTTAAAAACAAAATTTTAGCATTTCTAATTAAGCTAGAGATATAAATGAGGTATTTTTGGAAAGGTAATGAGCTGAAGAATTTAAAAATGCAATAACCTGAAATGCACTTTTTAAAAAAACTGCAATTTCAGAATAAGAAGCAAAACAAATCTGACTTATTTGTAAAGCTATTTTTCTAAACAAAAGGTAAGGAGCAAAAAAGATGCTAAGTGTTTGATATTATTAGTAAAAATTGCGATCTTTGCTCCCTGGAGCAAATTAAAAAAAAACCTATTTACAAAAACCAATATTCAATGCTTTGTATGCTGGTTAATACATAGCATGTTTCTCAGACGATGAAATACAGTCCTAACATCGCCTAGGTATGCCGAGTATCAAATTGTTGATCTGATCTAGGGGAATATTACAACATGCATCAATAAATTTTCTCCGTAGTTCCAGAAATGTAGGAGGAGGTTGAAGGGCTGAAACTCATCAGCCAAGCGTGTCACACACATGGTCTACTAGATTCAAGTTAGGTGAGAAAGCTCGCGAGTCCATACAGATGATATCCTCCGATTAAAGACATTCTTTTACGATGTTTGCACTGTAAGGACGGGTGTTGTCATCCATAAACACAAATTCAGCACACATGGTGCCCCGAAACAAACGTACATGATGTTTCAGAATTAAGTCCTGATAGATCTGGCTTGGCATGGTTCCAATTTGAACCTGCAGGTCAGTTCTGGAACCCAGAATACCCCCCCCCTCCCAAACGAACAATCCTGAACCACCGAAACAACAGTATCAAGCAATGTTGTTCTCTTGGTGGTAACGGATACCTATCGTTCTCCATATTAAAGTCTGACGAGAATCAGACTACAAGCTAAACCTGGTTGGAAAACATCACACAAGCCCCTTTTCCACAATGCATGTTTTCCACTCCAGACTAATTGCAGGCGACAGTGAGTTGCAGTAACTGGAACACCTTTTAAAAGGTCTACGAGCTTAGACACCAATCTGCCGTAAGCTTCTGTACAAGGTCTACCTTGAAACGTTTGTACCAACGGTTGACCAGATGGGTCTGATGCTGCACTCCGTCTGATTCTTTTGGCAGTAACTGCCAAATGCCGGTCAATATTCAGCGTTGTAACTCAAACGTAATCTGTTCTGTAACGTCTACTTAGGTTACCATCATCTCGGAATCGTTGCCAAAGCCTGGAGAGGAAACTCGAAGAGATTCAAAGTTTCTCAGATAGTTCCAAATGGGTACGAGTTGGCGAGTTAATTTGAAAGTTGAAATTGTTGCGATATTACGTAAGTATCGTTCGATGAACAGCGTTGCCCGAGCAACACCACTTGGAGGTCGGCTACTTTGGTCCCTCAAGGCTGCCCTCTTCAACAGCCCCGGGAGTGTAACGAAACACCTCCTTCCGTCTATAGTATAAATCTGTAAGAAAAGAAACAGTATTTGGGAACAAAAAGCATTGGTAATATTGTACACGGACTAAAAAGAGGTCGTGGATTTTCTGAAAAAAATAGCTTTGCAATAAATTAATTATTATATTAAAGAACTTGGTACTTTTCCATTTCGCTAGAACAGGCGAAAAAGTCGCCAAAAATGCTACTTCCAACTCGAAACTAAATATTCCAGATGGTAATTTTTTACTATCTCACTTTCAAAAATATTCGTAGTTTTTTCTTATTAGTATCTTTACATAAAAAATCAAAATAGAATAAAAACTAATGAGAACTATATTTACTAACTTTTCTATATCTGTATATTGTGTGTTGTCACCATTAAAGCATGCTTGGCGAGAACTGTGCCTGCGAAACGGAAAAGTAACAACAAAAAAAAACATGTTCTATAATCAAGTTTATAATTGAATTTCTTAATTAACATGTAAAATATAGGGGGAAAAAATAGCTTTTGAATATAATTATCAAAAATTATTACAAAAAAGATGCTTTGAAAATTCATTAATCGAAACATCTATCAAAAATATTCTTTCACAAGTGTTATACTAAAAAATACTAAAAAAAATATTTTATAAAAATATTTGAAAAAATGTATATCAAAAGTAAATCGAAAAGCGCATATCACTAAAAATATTTCTTGAAGAATATTTTAAAGTTAGTCAAAATAAAATATAAATACGTAAAAATTTTTCAGTCTTAACTAAAAGAAAATTTTTTTTTAATGCTTTAAAAAGAAATTTGATGCTTTAAACTTTTCACAGAAAATCTGTTTTTAAATGAAACTTCAATATCTAATGAGAGTTAACTTCAAAAATTGTCACCAGAAGTTTATTTTCGATTTATCTCCAAATCTGTAAAATAGCAATGTAAATAGGATTTAAATAACATTAAATGAAGAAGGAAGCAAAATAAGAAGAAATAGGAGAAACCACATTAAAAACAACAGACATCACAGACAATTTGGGTGGCTGAGGTGTCCTTACCTTCGGAACAAGAACCCTCATGTTGGGGAAGTGGTTGGCTGACAGATAAGGGGGTCCACTTACCTGTACGGAGATGAGAAACCTCATCTTCCTTGGGGGAGGAACACTTACCTCAGGGAGGAAAGGGCATCCTTCCAATCCGTGGGCTCCTCTTCTTGGTGGCGATCTGAAAAGAAAGACTCATAAAAAGCATTAAAATTTGGCATTGTTTTGCCAAATGAGAAGAAAGAAAGTAGCTAAAAGAAAATGTTAAGACTTAAGCCTAACGCTATAGAAAAGTTAAAAAAATTAATACAAAAATTAAGTTATTCAATAAGATTAATATATAAAAAGAAGAAACAAGAAAGAATATTTGAAATACAATAGATTTCAGGTCAGAAAATACAGAAAACAAAGCTTTTTATCAATTACCACAGAACAGTTTGAAATTTCACTGTGACTGAACGTGCTATAATAGTAAAAGAAAGAATTTCCTTCAAAATATCCGACTCTAGGAATTTCAGCCAATCAGGGTGAAGCAATCAGAAGTGAAAGTTGAAGTGTCTAAAACTTGAAACTGATTTATTTTAAATGAGTAGTATTTTATTGTTGTCCTGATATTTTCATTTAGCAGAACTATTTTTTTTTGTCTTCTTGAAATTTAATAAAGAATATTAAGTTTTCCTGCATTGTATTGTTTGCTCTGCCCCAAAATATTTACATCATTCCTATCTTACATATAAAATGCAATTTTAAACCGATTCATAACTCAGGAACAGGTAATGTTTTTAGGAAGCGATTTTTAACTACCATTCCCAAAGGATTATTTTTCGCTCTTTAATAAATTGGTATGTTTATTAAAATTTGATAAAATTCTTGAACAGTAATGCATTGGTTCAAAACAAGAAAATATCACATTTATAGTTCTGAAGAATATTACTTGTTTGATAAGCTCATGGATTTAATAAGCATAGGAGGGAGAGAAAACGCTCCGAGACCATCGTAGATTATAACAGGGGCGATTGTGCGGCGTGGTGAGGTCTCATGTAATTTAACCATCTTACAATATCCGGAAGTAGCATAATGCAAGCGTAATGGATTAGGATATTGAGGTGCCGTCTCAGGTGTCGATTTCGTTGTCTGAATATAACTAAAAAACAAATAAGACATTCACTATTAAAATGTATCTTTGAATATAGGGAATTGAAGAACTATTAAAACATTCAACTAGAATTCAGTTTCGACAATGGCATTTTTAGAACATACAGGATGATTCGTAAAACAAGGGACAAACTTGAATAATAGACCTCGCTCCTTTGGTACAGAATGGACCACCTTTATGCTATTTTTTGTCAATTTTTGCCTATTTGTTCCCATTTTAGTAATAATAATTTATTTTCTTAATTTTAGCTCATTTTTCATAAAATGCACTAAATAAATTTCAAAATAACAAAAAATCCCCCTATCTCCTTTTTTAAAAAAAAAAAAAAATCAACAAAAATACTCGGATATTAGATAAAGAGCTGATGGCTATAACAATATTTTCGAATACAATCTAAAAAGTGCTAGATATTAATATTTTATAAGCAGTATATATAATCATACATCATAAAATATCCAACGAGCCGGGCGGGTAACGGATATATAGTACATTACAACCCTGACATATAAACTCATTAAATGAGATCTAAAAGTTTTTTCTTGTAAATCAGGAAACGAATGTATAATACCATTTAATTCCTCGTATTCTGAAACTAAAAGAATGTTTTTATTAAAGTAAAAAAAAAAAAAAATGTCACAAAGCAATTATTTTTGGAGATGCACGCAAGAAAATAGGGAATTCAAATCTCCGTTTATGTATTGAATGGAATTAAGAATGAAAGCTTTAAAGTTTTTATTTCCTCCGATTTAAAAGAAAATCTGACTTTTAATTCTGTAAAAGGCATTCTATAACTTATAAATCAAAGGGAGTATCTGTGTGAATAATCTTTTTAGAGTTGTCATAGTAATGTGTGCATGTGATTTGTGGCGATATTTTTTATACTAATCTTTTTATCACAAGTACTAATATTTTATAGTAAAGTGAAATAAGAATTATTCTTTGATATTCGAAACTTTTCTTTCCCTTAAAAGCTGGAGGGAAGGGAACAAAGGATTCTTCACTTTAAAGTAATATATATTTAATCAAGGTCTATATTATTTTAATGTTGTTAAAGAGTAAATAGGCGAGATCACGCCTGTTTTCTGGGAAAGACATGTCACATTTTTGTTCTGCGTTGTTGTTAGTTAATGAAACTGCACCAAAATAATATTCGCTCTATTATTGACGGAATGTAGTTTCTATATGGTAGAGGTCAGAGCTCAATTTGTAGTGGCATATTCAAGCACCAGACTGATGATAATGCAGTAAATGATTTTAAGGTTTTTATAGCCCCGTGAAGTACCACAAAGCTCTCTACTAACAGAGCTCTGGGAAAATTAAATATTCTTAGTTTGCTTGAAGTGATTTGAAAACCGGAGCTCTGAGTCAAAAATGAGCTAAGGATTTCACCTTATAGATTTGAGAGCTATTGATCTTGATAATAGTGATAAAAGTGTTTCTGTACATTCTATCGGGGAGAAGATGGAATAATTTATCTGGTGTAAATTGACGGTTAATTTAAGATCCTCGATCCATACAGCTATACCCTTGAAAGTTGCATTTACAAACTTCTCTGACACTTTAATATTATTATATTAATGCCAAACAGCAGTATAATCAGTGTAGCATACTGTTTTTGTGTCAGTAGGAATATTAGGGATGGGCTGTGTTCATCAAATTGATGCAAACTGAATCCTAAGGTATTCCTGCTTTTAGCCTGTGTGACTGAGAAAGCTCTCCATTAAACTTAACAAAGAATTTTCTGTTCCTAAGAAAAACTTTGATCCATACAAGCGATTGCCTTTAAATCTTGTTCTATAAGTATTACATATCAGTTTCTGACGCCAAACTCGGTCAAAAGCAGTTGATAGGTCGTTTCGTTCATTAATTAGATCCTCAATGTTGGTATTTTTCCAAAATGGGACCCAGTCATCTCTTTTTTGACTCTAGGGATGAAATTTGTTGCTGTTGAATTGATACGCGCTGAGTAAAAATGATTAATGTACACTATCTGGCCAAAAGTATCCGGACACCCAGTGGTATGGACTTAGAGCGTCCTGAGGCACATATTAATATGATGTTGATCCCCCTTTTGCATGGATGACAGCTTGCACTGGTTTGGGAAGACTTTCCATCACTTTTTGATAGGTAACCATAGGAATTGCCTTCCAGGCGTCCATCACAATAGAAGTGAGTGCTTGAAGTGAGGATGGTCGATTAGGCTGGCTACGTAATCTGCGCTCTAACTTGTCCCAAAGGTGTTCTATGGGATTTAGATCGGGGCTCTGAGAAGCCCAGTCCAGTTTTTGAACACCCATTTCGTCAAACCACGTCTGTGCAAGCCTCGATGTGTGAATGGAGCAGTTATCCTGCTGGAAGAGAAATGGGCCTTCCCCGAAATATTGCCGTAGAGTTGGGAGTGCAGCATTGTCCAGAATGTCCAAATACATCTCGGAGTTCATGCTTCCAATCACAGGAACTAACGGACCCAGGCCAAACCACGAGAAACACCCCCACACCATTATGCTTCCACCACCAAACTTAACAGTCGGCACAATGCAGTCACTAAAGAAACGTTCGCCGGGCATCCGCCAAACCCAAACGCGTCCATCCGACTGTCAGACTGTAAAGCGAGATTCATCACTCCAAAGAACAGTTTTCCACATGTCCATAGTCCAATGACGGTGAACTCTACACCATTGCAATCGATGCTTAGTATTCTGTGGAGTGATGTTTGGCTTGTGAGCGGCTCCACGCTCTCGACGGACACTCTCGCTGCTAACACTAATTCCTAATGAACTTTGGAACTCCTGAGAAATTTCCACCAACAAGGACTTGCGATTTTGTTTCACTACCCTTTTCAGAGTTCTGCGGCTGCGTTCACCAAGTATTTTTGGCATACCGGTTGTTTTTCTGCCGTTTCACTGCCTCTACGTTTCCACTTCACAATTACATCACTCACAGTAGATTTAGGCTTCTGTAGAATGTCAGAAATCTCACGAACTGATTTCCCACAAAGGTAGCATCCCACTATACTACCACGATCAAACTCACTAAGCTCCTTTGACTTACTCATTGCATCACAAACGCATAAATACAATCTGACAAACCACTACCAACACTTTTATAGCTTTCAATTACGTATCAAATTGCGTCACTCGCCAGAACCACTTTTTTAAGGTGTGTCCGGATACTTTTGGCCAGAGAGTGTATCATCAAGTGTTTGTGGTGAATTGAGAGAGCAGAGTGCTTTTAGTTCTGATGTAAATTTACTTCATTTCGAAAATCGCAAGATCTTTTGCTGATTAACGTCAACCAAAATGTTGATGGTACCACTCAGAGCAATGTAAAATGATCGCTAACACAGCAATATTTAAAACCTTCCAAGTTGTTTGTCTTTCCGTATGTTGGTTTATGGCTGTAATGTATAGAGCTGATACTGTGTCTCTAGTTTTGGAAAGTTAGGTAGTTTTCCTGTTGCTGAAAATAGAGAAACCGGTGCTTCAGAGTAGGTCTTTGATTTGTGAACCTTTCAAATCTGTCAGAGATTCCAAAGAGGGGCTCTGAGCAATGAAGTACACAAAGTAATTCTGAATTTGTGTCCACTGACAAAGTAAGGAGACCTATATTTGTACTTCAATTATCTGGATCATAATAACACGATTGTGACTTCATGCTGAGACAAGGTTATGCTGATGGCCTATAACTCCTTGTTACTCTAACTTTTATCAATATTTGGGAGAAGAAGAACTTCGCTGAATTTGATGTGTTTGGATTTGATGAGAAAGTCTAGCTAATAGAAATAACTAATATACTAATATGTTGTGAGGGTATATATATTTTTAAATTTCTTAACTTTTTGACTATGATTATATTTTGTATTATAGAATTATGAGAGGAACATACTTAAGAAAATAATTTTAGTTAAGTTCTTTCAATTTTATTTCCTCTTAACTTATTTCAGACCATTAATATAAACAAATAAATGCAGAGTTTAGTGCCTTGAATCGGATTTAACCGAATGATCTTAGTCCTACGGCTAAGGGTTTGCTGTTCCATTATTTTTGCTATATTACTCTGATCTAGGCTCTCTTGCTTTCTGCTCACGTATTGTTTAACATCAATTTCGAACTATCGCAGTTTACTACAGAGATATTGTGAAAGTGTCCTTTACTAATCAAAGATAAATAAAATTTATTATTTAATGACGTTGAAAATAATAATTGCTCTTTTTTTATAAGAGTTGTAGAACAGTATTTCTTAAACTGTAGGACGCGCACTCCTTGGGAAGCGTTATAACCCTACGTGGAAGGCATGGAAATAAAAGATTATTTTAAAGAAATTTATAATTTACTGAAAGGAAATAAAACAAAATATATTCATGCATAGTAAAAAAAAAAGTTGCAATTTTATTGCAATCCATTCCAATTTAAAAACTAAAAAGGAAATGTAACATAATACTTTTTTTTGGTTCCTTGTACATTTCCGCCATTGTCGCGCCCTCTACATCTCACTTCTACGCTATTACTCGTTCTGAGTAGACGTAACCATACCGGTCCTCCTATCGTACGAAAGTTCCTTTTGTAACATTAAATGCCTGTCTTAAAATATTTTAAATCCAAAACAAACAGATTTATTTATCATCTACATGAGGTAATCAGAATCAACAATTTATCAATGTATTTCAGATTTAAGTTCATTTCTCTCTCATTTGAACTCTATCGACATTAATTTTAAGGCTGACATCCCACCGCATATAGGCCTACCACCCCCAAGTTATTTTTTTTCTTATTACTTAAAAATAACTTACTTAAAATATTTGTTATTTAAAAGTAACATATGTGCAAAATTCAATACTTTGATAAATTGGACGGTTTATAATTAAGGTTGTATGGTAGCTTTAGTGTGTCAAAGTATATTATTGTTGATTTCAATACATTGTTATTGTATGGGTGGGGGTGATAAAAATTGGATCGCAAACATTGTAAGGTTTGAGAAGCACTGTTGTAGAACATATATAATTCTTGAGTTTCAGTCTCATAAGTCTGTGATGCTCTTGCATTCGTTGAAGTTCAAAATAAAAGCATTATTCGAAGTTTTATGCATAGATCAATGTATTATAAGAGACAAGGATACACCGCAGTTTGAACACGAGACATACATTAATAAAATATGTTTGCGTCTGGGGCTTACAATATTACATTGTGATGTTATATCTAGGAAGTCGTTTATTTGCTTTACGAGCTACAATAAAGGAAGTAACGTCAGTTACTGATCAATGGATGTCTAGCCACAATTCATACGGTGAAGATTAAAAGAAAGATATCTACTTAAAGATTTAATGTATATAACTAGGTTCGTAGACCTATTTTTCAACAACTGATTTTCAGAAGACTTTTATGGTTTTAAGGAACATAAATAGGCTTAAAGAGTCATAACTATTAAGTTAATAACATGTATCACACTTTGGTTTTAGAAAAATTATTTTTATGAAATTTTAGCAAAATTTTCAAAGTTAAGAAAAACTCCATAAATAAAATTACATTAGACATAACATAATTTTAATTTCATTGATATACTTCTTGATCCATCTAATTTATCGAAAACCATAGATTAAAAATATTTTAATAGCATTTTCATTTGTCGTTAAGGATTTTTCGTAAAATGACTGTATGTTCCAAGCTAAAAATTTCTATAACATGTGAATAAAGGAAACTATCTTATAAGAACTGTGGTTTGTTACACTCTAAAGAACTCATATATATGTTGTAAATGTCATTGAATTTGATGTGATTGTTTTGGAGATATCCCGTTTTTCGTGCACAAATTATCCTGGAAATTTCATTCTTCAAAAATTCTCTTACCGTTAGATAAACTAAATTCTATAAAAACTACTTAAGAAACTCTCTGGTTTTATATATTGTTCCTTCTTCCTCAATATTTATATTTCTTTTTTTTTCCTAATGGCCCTAATATCAAACACCGAAAAATGTGCCTTTCAACTTGGTCAGATACCTAAAGACTAAAAAAAAAAAAGCAAGGGGAGTTTTTGAAAATAGCTGATTTAAGTTCAGTTTGCAATATTTTAGATATACTTATTCTGTGATGAAAACAAATGAGCTAATTATTTAAGAGTACTAAATTATTGAAGAAATTGGCCCACAATTATTGTTTCTCAAAGTAACAGGAACATTTTGATTGCATTTTGGAAGATGACAACCGGTGTGAAATTGGAAGAGGGGAAAAAAAGCTAAATCTCTGTCTCTCTGAAATTAATGGGAAAATTTTCTCGGGGAATAATGAAACCCTTTCCAAAATAATATATTGTAGACATATCACGCGCATTAACAAAAATGCTACAAAACTATTCTCAAATTCTGATAGTGTTTCGTTTGTGCTTCGAAGATATATTTTTTATCCACGTTTTGAAAAATAAGAGTTTATAAGTTTTAACTTTTTAAGCATGTAAAGAATGAGTTAAATTTTGGTTTATTTGAGGATGTTTATTACACGTGAATTAACTTTCACATTTCAGCTATCCTCCTCGTCTCTCGATTGTGGTTCAAATTTGCGATTAACAATTCTCGCTTTGCTTTGCAGTAGGGGTCTTCAATAAATGGTCCACGGGATACGAGTGGCCCCCCTAAAAGTATTTTTTAGTCTCCCTTCATTTGAATTTGATACAATTTCAAGAAAAATTGCTTTGTCAGCATTTTTCGTACAAACATTTTTTTCTTCTCATTCTTGATATTTAAGATATGTCATATTCATATGCTTTAAATCCATTAAAAATATTCTCAAAAGGATAAATGTTTCAAAAATTTGAGTTCAACTTTTTTTTAAACCAGCGTTTCTCAAACTGTGGGGCCCTAGAGGGGCGCGAACACATTGAATAGTCGAAAACAAAAAATTATTTTTAAAAACTATTAATTTATCAAAAGAAAACCAACAAAATACATTACATAAAAAAAAATACAAATTTACACTGATATAATACATTTATAAATGTATCAGAACTGCTCAATGCATTTCATAATTAATTTAAAAATCCGAAGTTAAACACAAGTTTACAAATCACCAGTGACCCCATGGGCCTTTCATATAAAAAATGATACCCAAAAATTATTATTTATCCTGTTCATAATTAATCCTTTAACTGCCGGTTAAAAGTTATGCATATCACTCCCAAATGCCACCGTTTTCCACGTAGGCACGCGTATGCAATGTATGGGGGGGGGAAGAAAAGGGATAAATAAAAGCAAATCCTTTGATAATGGGTTTGTGAAGGATTTACTTATTTCAATGTCCTTTTATTGCATTCCAAAGTTTTCAAAATAATTTTATGGATAGCAGTGCACAGAAAAGATTGTACTTCGGAAAGACTTATATATACGTCCGGGGCTATTATCGTCGTGGTTAGTGAGACGTTTATATACGTCGGTGGCAGGTTAGAAATTAAAGTTGTGTTGTAGCTTTAGCGTCCAAGTATAGTATTATTGAATTCAATACATTGTTATTGTATGGAGGGGGGTGATGAAAATCATGACTGAATATTGGGTCGCTAACATTCAGAGTTTGAGAAGCGCTTTTTTAAACCATTGTACACATATAAATGACATCCTGCATATCGTGTCAAAATGTAGGACTTCTACTCTCGGCCACATGATCAATAATCAAGAGTTTATTCCAAGAAGAAGTGAGTGTCGAAGATTTTGGATGGCTGAGAAGTCATTTTAAAATGCAGATTACTCCAATTTATTGTACATTAAGACACACAACAACGAAAAGGAACTTGAGCTGGCTACATGACGAAGGACAAACAGCAGGCGGGATGGGGGAGGATTGAATGGACGTTGTACTGTGGGCATCCGGACTGTGAAAGTCCTCAATCCCATATCTTGATCATCTTCGATGTGGGACATGGGGATAGTGGAGTTCCTCATTCTGCTCACAAGAGTCACGGTGATTGGCTGAGACGATGGGATCCAGGATGCGTGACTATAGCTCTTCATCTGGGTAAAGTGGAGTTGGATTTTTTGGCATGAGGGAGAGCTTAGAGACTGCTCTCTGATGGGTCGGTGATTGCGTGAACATAGACTCCGACTGCCTGCCCTCGGGGCTGAGAGTTGAGAAAGTGGGAGGAGCCTGTCCAGGGGGTTAAGTAAAGTTTAATTAGAGGAAATTAAAAAGAAATAAAGGTCTTAGAATTTACTAAGATGCAATAATAAAAATTATTGCATGAATAAGAACAATTATGGAGGGTTATAAGAATCAAGAGGTATTCTTCTTGGTATTAATATTAGGATAAAGTTTAACATATTATCGTTATTTGTATCTGGCAGAGTATTAAAAAACTGAATGGCAATTTTCTGAATGTGAGATTCAAAGCTGCTGATTTTTAAAGCATTCCTTAAGACACATCCTTACGCATATATATAGTGGCTTTGAAGATCTTACGTAGGTATGAATTTCGGGTGGGGGCGGATTTCCCCGAGACTCTGTTTTTATATGAAGCGGCGGCCACCACACAAGTTCCCAACTCATAGGACTTCCATGAACGGAGCAGATATCGTACGATGAGGGTCATGTAAGATTACTTTAAATTCACCGATACTCTTAATTCCTAAGAGACACAATTACAATTAAATCCCGTCAGGCGAGTTAATTATTCACGCACGAGTTTCGAAGGTTGCAAATTAAAAGTAGTTGAAGATGAAATTAAAAACTTCTTTATAATAATTCCTCTTTTATCTCTTTCGACGTTTTTTCACTTATAATCAATTATAGTCTAATAAAACTATCCCTTTTTTGTATAAATTTTCTGATAACACTAATTTTTGGTAAACTTGTGGCCCTTGGATCTCTGCACCCTTGTTTATGTGGCCCATGGATCTTTGAAAATATTTTAATGTGACTTTTGAGCCTAAAGGGTATAAGATCCCTACTTTAAAGTAAGACGCTTAAAATCAATCATTTATAAACGTAACTCGCTTCCATTGCAAACATTCCAACTTTTTAAGAGAGATTATGCTTGTTTGAAAAATCTTAAGTTGCCTATTCGGGCATGCATTTGCTATAAGAAACACTAATAACGCCTTTAAGAGAAGAAACAACAGTTGATCTATTTCAAGTTTAGATTGTATTTTATATTTATCCAAATATTATAATTGAGAGTTGCTTTTTAAGAGAATGTCCTTTCAAGTTCAGCTGAAACCTGTTAAGGCGAAATATATCGTGAGAAAGTAAAAATGCATACCCCATCCATGTACAAAAAATGGTCTTAAAACTCTTGTCTTAACAAAACCAGATTATAAATAAACCACCATTATATAGTTTAAACGACGTTAAGGTTATATTAATTCTCATGAAAAAATATTAAAATTTCCATTAGCAAGTAGTATGTGACAAATCTCTTTCTTTACACATAATTGTTTCTTTAAAAATTCAAGTAATATTTTAAAGCAATAAGCAGGTTTTTTTTAAGAATATAAAAATTTAAGTATATGAAAATGAGCAATGTAATTTTAGAAAGTGTTCCATTACAGCGCTAGAGAGAATTAATTCCCTATCGGAATATTTTTAATGCATGTGATTCTAATGCAATTTGATACATTTAATAACGCAATGAAATTATTTTGGAAAAATACAAAATTGTTAGGTTTTAATTTAAATTAAAATGATTTTATCAATGTAAATAGCTCTGCAAACATTCTCCTGCTTGCATTGCATTTATTTCACCGCATAATTTAATCAAATTCCTATTGGGGTTTTAAATAAATACGTGAGATATGTAAGTAACATTTAAATTTGAAACTACAAATTTGTGTTTAAAAGGAGCAAACACAAACAATTGGATGTCATTAAATATTCAATATTTCAATAAAAGTGTTCGAAAGTATTATTATATTAATAAATACAGGAACAGAGTTTTATAAAGTATAGAAGTTTATTTCGCTCACACTGTTGGAAATAAAAAGCAGTAGCATCTGCATATACACGATATAAGGGTTCGTGTTTAAATATTTTGTACGTGTTTTTTCTGATTAATTACTTGTTTTCCCATATGGGATGGAAAAATTTCATTAATAAAAAATTTTCATTCTTTACTTAACAGATTAATCTAATTTACTGTATATCATTACAATGTTAGTCTTTTTCAAAAACATACCCGCGCTTCATTAGCATTACAAGCTATTATATAGAACGTGTTTTAAAAGTTGTTCACATCTATAAATATTTTATTGTATACTATTTCGTAACGCGTTGATAAATGTTATTAATCAAATTCTAATTACTAAATAAAATGAAATAAATAAAAGTTATAGTTTCAAGAATATATTATAAATGCAGTTTAACTTGAATTTGAGATAGTGAAAAAAAAGGGGATTAAAGAGTTTAATTTAAAATTAAAAAGAGCTTTAGATTTTTTTCTGAAACAAATTCAAATCTATTATTTTGATAGCTATTTAAAATTTACTATTTAAATATAACACCAAACAAACTGAATAACTTTCCTTCTCTTTACTAAAAAATTTATTTCCTTTTTGCATTCTATCCTTCATTTATTTCGAGTTTCATGTAGGATCACCATAAACACCATGGTTTACCAGACAAGTGTACTGAAACAGATTTTTAACGCGTTTTCAAAAGTAAACAGTGCGAGTTCTTGTCTTTCATGAATATATATTGAAAAAGGCAACAATGCAACCAAAGTAAAATCTCAGAATAAAGAGACCTACCTGCGTTGGTCATCAATACTTTCCCTAGCATACTCTAAGTTTGGATTGATTAATTGTTTATTATCTCACTTCAAAGCTATATTATGGCTATTGGCGAATGACCGTATAATTTTGTCCCTTGGTTCGGTGACGAGGATGACATTTCAGCTGGATTTACGCACTTACACACCATGCCTGTGGTAGCAGTAGCCTAGTGATCAAATTAACGGACTCCTGGCCAGCGTGCCAGGCATTCGAGCCTTGTACCCCTGAAGACCCGCCTTGCAGAGGTGACCGAAGCACGTTAACTATTTTGAGGCGCAAATGTCCTCCCGTTGGTGTGGAAGTTAGGAAGAGGGTTGCCAGCTCAGGTGTCGTACTCATCACTTGACTATGGGCATTAGACCTAAAAATTTTGAACCAAAGCCCTTGAGTATAGCTAAATAGTGCGCCGTTAATATCCCCTCAATCACTCCCCGCCATGAAGATTTTGAGCCACACCAGGTTTAACGTGCAACGGCTTCACAACAGAACGAGTCTTTAGTGTGCCGGGACTCGAACTTATTGTCTCTATAGAAATAACGTCAGCCTAGACAGCTGTCAACCATGATCACATTCGGTTAACGCAGCCTATTCCCTAGCATGGTAAACAATCTTATTTTTTTTTCTTCTGGAAAATGGGATTTATTCAGTCGGAATCCTTTATGGTTTCTAAAAATCACACATTGAGGGGACAAAAGAAAAACATTTATGAAATAGAAGATACATTGGGGCATCAGCTGCAGAATGTTTTTCTCCAACTATAGTTATATTAATGTTTCTTTTTGAATAGTAGATATGGTGAGAGAGAGAAATGTAATTATTCCAATACTGACGTAAGTGCTTACTCTTTTATAAAACTAGAATAAATTAAATATAATTGTATTTAATCTCAATTTGAAAATTTTTCTTAAAATATTCATTAAATGTTTAAGTCTCATGAATTTTGTAAGTAGAAAACAGAGAATGTATTATTATTTATTACTTAGAATGAGTGAATGTTTATTTTGATGAATTACAGTTAAGTAGTAGCGATTCTACTTTGACATTACAAAATGAATTGCTGATCTCATTAATATATGTAAAATAGATTACAATCATGACGCACATTATTTGAGAGTCCGTTTCAATTTTGACTTTCACGTATCGACTTAACTATTTTGAAATCATTAATTTTGCAACTTGTAGTCAACGAAACAGTAGTTTTCTCTAATAAAGCTAAACGCTTTAGTTTAACTATTACATTTTTAACTAGATACTACCAAATGCAATCGCACTACCTATTAACTAGTTGCATACTGAATTTAACTATCTCAGCAACTTAAATTACAGTTTAAAACATCCTTATATATATAATTTATGTATTTTAAATTTGAGATATTCTATATATCATAATAGTTATTTATCATATATATGAATGCACTCACTCTCTAATACAAAGAAAACCCGTTAAGAAAGAATTCTCTCTCGGTATGCAATTAAATTTATTAGGTTGGTAAAACGCTTAAATAGTAGTAAATACAATTTAAGACTGAAATTTACAACATTTACTTAGGGAAATGCAGTATCATTTAATATAGTGTATGACCGTCATTATTCTTAATACAACTTATCAACCGCCTTGGTACCGAGTCTAACATTCTATCTCTTAAGTTCCCCCTTCTATCCCCGAGTCTAACAACAGATCCGCAACCTTTCCCATCACACACAGAAGTAAGTGAAAGAATGATTCTTCAGACTCTCCAGCAGCAGTTAAATACCATTTCCACCTGTTCACGTGCCTTCCACGTTATCCAGGCGAGCTCATTGCAAAATGTAGGGGTGGACATAATGTTTTGACTCTTGAGTATATATAAAATATACATCAATTATGTGTGTTACAAAAATATATGTTACTCATAGTACATAAGTACATTGTTGAGAAGGTTGATTTAATTCACTTTTATTATCACTTTGAGTATTAATTACATTAATACTCTCGCCATTATTAATCACTTTGACAAGAGGCTTGTGATCAAATTAAGATACGTGAACGTCGGTAGATTTACGATGCGTAAGAAAATCGCATCAATGGTTGTACCTTACGTAATCACCCCAGTGCTCTACCAGAAACAAAATCCAAATTGAGCTCTGATTTTAATTGTACTAGTTTTAATTCTTCACCGTTATCGAAATCAGTATCGTATTCTTCCATTCATACTGTCGACGATTTCAATATTGTTTCTTCATTAGCTCAGAACCATCTTCTGTACATGCAAAAGTTCATATTCATTATTATATATATAAACTAGCTAGTGTACCCATTCTTCGCAGGGTGAGCTGAAAAATTAAACAATATAGATTGAAGGATAAAGTAGTTTTTAATGTTAATTTTAAGTAAATTGCAAATTAAACAAAACAAAAGTATTTGCATATCTCAGCTGGACAGAAATACTATATTTGTTAAATTTCGCGTCTGTAGATCTAATAGCTGATAAAAAAGGATTTTTTATTTATTTATAGCACCTTGTAACCCTCTTGTTGGTCAATTTTTGAAAACACCTTCCTAAGCTAATATCAGCTCTGCAAAAGTAACACATTGCTACATATTTTGGCTAATGAATGCATAAAATAGTGTAATAGTTAACCCTCTGAGTGTTCGTCCTTGTCCTGAAAAATCATTCCGAAAGCGTTTACTTCTTTTTTGAGAATCCTTTCGAAAGTGCAACACATTTAATTCCTTTCCCCTTCAAAGTTAGCGGGAGGTCTACAGGGGAAGATTTTATTACTCAGTTCGGCCTCTTTGTTGCTTTAAAACCGGGAGAAAACTCGTTCACAGCTGTGATGTTGCCTTGTGCGAATTGTGGGTGGAAAAAGCGGGTCCACGTGGTTGTTTGATCGGTTAAGTCACAATAAAAGTGAAGAGTTAAAAAAAATAAAAACTCGAAAGAAAGAAACTTGTTACAAAAGTTGAAAAATACTTGTTTATTTTAAACAAAACAAAATTTTTAAAAATTAATTTAAGAAAAATAAACTATTTTGGACTAACGATTTGAGCCAGGAAAAAGTACCTTGTATTTATTGTGGAATATGAGAAAGAAAACACAAATACATCGTAATGTTTTTTTAAAAAGTAACTATGTAAAAAAGAGTAAAAGGTACCATCTCTCTCTCTCTTTTAAACAATAAGAGAATAAAAAAGCATCGTTACATACGACGATTATGTTTATGAAATGAAATCAATCTTCCTCTATTCAATTATATTTTAAATTTAAAGTAACATAAAGAGGGATTTCAATACTTTTAATTTATATATATTTTAATCCTATAAATGATGTTTTTATGTTAAATTAATTTTTCGGAAAAAATCTAAATTTTATTTCATAGTCAAACAACTTGTACTAAGCAAAAATACCTTCTTTACATAAGCATTTGTGACGGAGCAAAAAGCAAATTTAGTCAAATTTTTAATTTTTATTTTAATGGGAATATATTTTTCTTTAAAGTGTAAAAGTATTTCTAATCATTTTCAATTAAAATTTAATTTTTTATTCTGTTTCTTTAGTGTTAAACGGAAAATTCACCGATAAATACAACTTTCACACAATTCAATCATTACAAATTCTAATGAGAGAAAAACTTCTCCCAATTAATTTTGTCTTTCAAAACAGTACACTTAAAACAATTTTGCTCAGTGAAGCTAACCGACAATTCCGCAGTGTATTCATATTAATTTTTTAAAAAAAAATAACATTCGGAAATGCTGTATTCAATTTTTTGAGTATAAAAAAATAATGCCTGCTGTGGAGAAGACAGAGAATGAGATGTGATGTATGGTTTTGAAAGAATGTTTTCGTACATGTAGAGTATTTTTGAAAATTTAAATATCACCAAAGCTGATCATATGATTGTAAATGAGTCTTATTTTAGAATGTGAGCTGTGGGGTATCAAAATAAAACATTTTACTTTTAAATAGCCAAGGAGTTTATACTCAATATACTCTTCATAAAATTGCTTACAACTTTTATTCAAATTGTAAAGAAACTGAAATATAAATATCTGACTTACTCCAGTCAAAAATATTCATATTATGTGAAAGTACTGTTCCTCCACTTATTTAAGTACATTTATAAGCTATAGCCCAAAGCAATATTTTATTTTTATAAACGAGGCACAAAAATTCAGTTATAAAAATATATTTTTCATTTTAGAACATATAAACCGTACATGGATTGTAAGACCATTTCTAAAACACTAAGAGTTTTTAGAGGAACAAAAACATATAATTTTGGGTAGTTCAAAATTTTAATATAATACGCAAATATACATATTATTAAGCAAATACGTTTGGCAAGAAAAAAGTAATTTATTTATTTCAGGAGGATCTTTGCTTTATTTTATTCATGCAATACAAGATTTAAACACAATTGAAGGGAAAATGTTTAATTTGCAATCGATAGCATATAAACGTTTCTGTTAGAGGTATCCCCGAAGTGACGCAATCCTATTCGGTAAAAAATAAAACTTACTGCTGGAATCATACAATTTCCTAATGAAAGGGTGAATCCGAATATTTTTTTCATGTAAACTGTTTGGACGGAAATGGCTAAATAGGAACATTTAATAATTTGCATAAATTAAAATTAACCGTTATAGTTTATATAATTTCTTAAGATTACAAAAGGTGTATTTCGGAAGCACAAGTTTGATTGGAGTACGGCTTACGAAAAGTAGAACAAATATATCTGAAGGACTATGGTTTGTTACCTTAAATATTGTGAAGCACAACAAAGTATATTGGAAATCAATTCCCCAATTCGTGTTAATAAAAATGTATGAAAAAACTGCAAGACTTATTTTTGTATTTGTATAATTATTATTATTTTTCCTGAAAACTGCAATTTCTTGTGCGGCACCCGTCAAAACCGCTGGGCCCTCACTTTTTGCCCAGCTCACCCCGACCTAAACCAGCTCTGCTCTAGCAAGTGAAAATGCCGTCTTCTGTTTATCAAGGTTATGTATTGCAGACTGCATCATGTATGTTAGATGTTCGTTTTTTTTTTTCTTCTACGTCAATCTGTTAAAATCTGAATTTAAAATTATATGAAATTCTTAACATTCGCAACAATGCCCTTTATAATTTTTTTAATAGTACATGGATGCGTCTTCAAACATTACATTACATTTATGTTGACTTTTTAATTAATATTAAGTATAACTTAACGCAGAGATTTTCTGAATTTTAAAATAGATAGTCCAAAAACTCTTGTAGATATGATCATAATTTTTCATTCCTGTGTTTTAACTTCTCAGTATTGCTTCTACTTAAAAATTTATTGTATATTCATCAAATTTTTCAGCATAATTTTTGCTCTTAACATACAGTTTTAACCGAATTGTATGAAATTTACGAAATGCATTAAAATGCTTAAGAATCTTAAGATTCTTATGTTAAAATTTTAATTTAATATTTTATTCGAAGAATTTTTAGTACTTATGGTAAATAATTTTTAACTGAGTATGTGCACGATACATAAATATTTTTTTCTGAAATTTCAAATACAATTTCTAATGTAAAATTCCTAGTTTTGTATGAAAATCTGGATATTTTCTGAATGTTAATTATAATAGATATCCAGATTTTAATTACTTGTTCTTCAGTTAGCTTTAAAAAAACAAATATTTATAAATTTTGCATAAACAAATATGTTTAAAAAAAATTTTTAAATTGATCTTTATATTTATTTATATGCGTAAATGTCAACTGTAAATGTATCCGAATATTTTTAATTACTATTTATTCAAATATTCAAGGTAAAAAACACGAATTGGTATAAAAAAAACCCTCATTCATGTTTTCTCTGAAGTAAACTGAAACTCAGGCATTTTTTTTTAAATTCAAATATAATTTGGTGTATTGTAACAATACGGGCCCTGAACATCTGGCTTTAAAATTTAAAAAAAATAATGGATCTGAATTAGTTTTCCCATTATTATTTTTATGAAAGCGTAAGAATTTTTTACAAATAATTTGATGCAAAAGTTTAAAAATTATTCATTTTTAGTAGTTGGAAAGTTTAAAAGGTTTTAAATTTTGAAGCGTTCGGTTTCTTATTAACTTTTTTGACATCTTATAATGAAATAATCATGGTTTAAAAACTGAAAACATTGGTTAAGAGAAGAAAAATGAAGCAATTAAATATAGTTCTAGATATTATATAGAGATTTATATATTTTAAAAACTTAATTTTCCGTTTCATCATTTTAAGATGAAGAAAATAATATGAGTTAATCAAGCAAAGAGAATATACTTAAAAAGTTATTTGTCCAACTATATAAAATAGCAGATTACAGTCTCAACTTATTAAAACTTCAAATTAATATAAAATCAAAAGTGAGTTATATAATATTTTATTTATACGTTGAAACATTTTTCAAAACTTGAAAAAAGAAGTTAAATTGCTAAAAGTACAAAAATAATTTATTTAATTCAAACGCAATAATATCTCAAATGAAGCTAAATTACAAACACTAACTTATAGTTCGTTCACAAAGGGGTCTAAAGAAATTCTTCCCAACTTTTTTACGATTGCTTCAGGGTCAAAACGCAGGGTTCCCCGAGAGCCATAAAACTTCCTGTCAGTGACCATTGTGTCGTCGCAACCCTCCCTAATTATCTTTCATGGTGTTAAACCATAAAAGAGGGGAAAGGATTTCAGAAAAACACGGCCTACCCGCTTTTGAAGCACTCTCTTGAAGTCAGAAAAAGACGTGTGGTGCGTTTTCGAAGCGTCTCTAGACGTGCGGAAAAAGACGTTCAAACCGCTAAGAGGGTTAATATATCAATCTGTAATACGTTAATATTACTTCATTCTGTATTTATTTTCCTTTAAAACTATAATATTCGCAAGAAACGCCGTTCCTTATATTATAATGGTGATTCAATGGAAATATAGCGAAAAGTTGGCGATAGAACCAAGTTGGCATCATTTTTAGCGACCATGCTGGCAACTTGGCGATTGATTGAACGATGCAGAAGTTGTGATATGATGTGTAGTGCCTCCTGGTGCGGAGTTGCAACCAAGAGGATAGCGCAAAAACATTCTCCCCCCCCCCAAAAAAAACATGCCAATTTTCATAGTGATCATTGTTGAACGGTGTTGGTGTGAAGCGAAGTCATATATATAAGCATGCATATTTATAAATATATAGATAAATGCTCTTGGAATTTAAAATAGTAAAATGGATTTCAAATCTTCATTATTTACATTCACCATATAAGAAAAACATTCAAAATTATAGAAATGCTTCAACGTTTGGTACTTCCCATTGTTTTTTTTTTTTTCCAATTTTTTTAAAAAATATATATTTGTTTCTATAATGAAACACAAATTTTTTACCCGTATTTTTTATTACTCGCAAAATTCTATGATTTTAAATTGTAATCTTCTTGTGTAACCCAGCAGCAGATGTGATTTCTACTGCCAAGTTAAGGTGGAGCGGAGTATAAGTTATTAATCGCGAGAAGTCAGTCTATTTCAAAATCCAGTTTTCGACGTCAATGACGCCTGTAGACAAAACGACAGTAAAAGTAGTTTGTGATTTTTTTTAAAGTTTTCATTTTTTGGGGGTCTTAATTTTTATAAATATACTTTCTGAATTTCACACATCGATAAAAAAACAACAGTAATTTCTATGCAGTATTTATTTTGTTTTGTTTAAATGGATTTTTGTAAAAAGGGTATTAGATGAAAAACACAAACTTTTTTAAAATCCGTAATTTTTAAGCAATTATTTCAGTTTTTGGAAGGAACACGGATAATACTCTCTCTCTCTCTGTTTGGCAAACAGAAAAAAGTTTCATGTGATTATTTTTATAAATGACAAAGTTATTAAATGTTTAATTAGTATTTTGAGAATTTTTTAAAAAATCGTAAAAAAAAAGTTTCTTGCATTTTATATTTTAAGCTACTGATTCGAAAAGACCAAAGTAGGGACTTTTTTAGTATAGAATGGGGATTCATTACGATAAGAAGTCCATACAGAATGATTGAAAAATTCTTTTCATAAAAACGCATCAATATTAACTCAAAGTTTAAGCGTGACGTGGGTACAGAATAAAATTTCGAGCTAGAAGTGAATGGGCTCATTCGCCTCATCTGCTTATATACGGAATCAATTCCTTATGCTTAGGAATACAGTGAAGAATAATTGGAAAGTATTTTTTTTAACGAATTGCGAAAGAAAGGGCTTATTTTCTTTTAAACCCTCTAAGAGCGTTTGACATCTCCCCTCAGCCGTATGAATGGGGTTTTACAGCCCCCTGCAGGTAAACTGATTTTTCCCACCTTCACAAAAGCTGTAAAATTCCAATTATTTCAAACTTACTCGCAATAGCTACACTTTTCTCCCCGCAACTGAAAGAATGCGGCTTTACTACCTCCCTGTAGGTAAACCAAACTTTCTTATTTTCATCAGTTGTTAAGTTTCAATTATTTTGTACTGATATATTCGCAAAGTCTGCTTAGGGATATGTTTTGTGTGGACTTTCCGTAATATCTGTTTGTGCTTTTTGAAAAAGATACTCTGATAAATTGTGTTTTACAAGCTAATAGGATAATTTCACGATTTATTCTTCAATCGTTAGACTTACAACTGTTACAGTCCTGAAATTCTCTCACACGAGTTTCATACATACCGATGAATGGGTTGATAGCTACAGAGATAAAATTCTTATTCCTTACCTCTATATCAAAGTAAGAGTTCCAATTACTTTTTATTTGCTCTCGAAGGTTCTTTCAAAATGTTTTACGTGAGAATTTTTTCTAACCACCTGTTTTTTGTTGTTGTTAGATTGGAAAACATCTTTTGACTTTAGGATAGTTTCCACTTTCTCACACTTCAGTGGTTAGACCTACCACAGTACTCTTTCCTAAAAAGTCCATTGATGTGTGTATATTACTTTACAATCTCTTTTTAAAAGGAGTGATTACCTCTTCCCACATTTGATTAGATCTAAAAGTTTCAGCGACCTTATTTATATTTTCAAAGGTATTCGGGGAACACAGTATTTATAAATGTTTTTTCGGCCTCTCGTTGTATTTTCCTTTTAAATGAGCCGATAGAAATAAATATTTTAAAAAAGGTTCTTTCACAATGGTTTCGGCTTTCTGGTTCCCCAATCGTAAGAGGTTTTGAGTGTTCTTACCTTAATGTCGACAAGTAAAACTTCTTTCTATCTCATAAATGTATCAATTACCTTTCTATAGCTTTGTTTCGATGAAAAAGTTTCGAATACTTCACATCTTTTTCCTTCACATTTTTGAAATGTAGCGATTGCGAATTATTTCTTGGTATTTGTTTGCAATATTTTGGATGGGGGGGGGGAGATGTGCTGAGAAAAAGAAATATATTTCTAAATAAATTAATACATTAACTTCGGTTTATCTTATTTTTCAATGGTATTACCTAAGCATGCTTGGAAAGAACACTGACACACGTCAATAAACATATATTCATTAAAAAAATTAAAACTTTACATGAACTCAATTTTTTGAAACTAATGACATATTCAATGTACTATTTTTATATTCATTAATTTTATTTCTCTCTTGATTTTAAAAATGAGATTATTTTATTTTCAATCAATTTTTTTTATTACCTTTTCAGAGTATTAAAGGCAACATCATTACGAGCGAAACATATAAGCAAAAGCACATACTCGAAACAATGTTTTCAATCCATAAGAAAATTCATGTTTGCCTTAAAAAAATCTTAGAAATGAATACATTTTGAGCATATTTTTATAATTTTTTACAATCTTGGGTTTTAAATTTTAAAATATATTGAGAATAATACATTTATACGAATTGTGTGCGTATCTCTGTGAGTGTACTGTAATTTTCTTAAAATAAAAAAAAAAATACACTGAAATAAAAAAATATTTTTTATTTACAATAATAATAAGGAATCTGTAGCAACATACATTTGCTTAGGATTTTCTATCAAAACATTCATATTCAACTTATTAAGAAATATCTCACTAATGTAATTTACCATTTGGATGTTTCGATTCACAAAATCTGCAACCAGTTTATCCCAGTCCATGTTTAATATAGCTAAATCACCATAGTTGGAAATTCTTTGTTCATTTGAATACGTCATACATTCATGACCTAGTTGATTTTCATATCCTTCCAAACATCCATAACATATGAACAACGATGAAATATTTTCTTGGATTTTCTTGGAGTTCTACCATTGATGTAGTGAGAACTATTTCTGCGTCTATACAATCATAGTCTGATTTTGGAAAAGGAATGTGTTTAGCCACTTCTTTCCTCAGAAGTTTCAGAAAAACACGCCCGAACATGATTGAAACAGTTTTCGACGTGATCTGCTTTTGGATATCTTTTATATATATATAATACCTTCCATTCCGTTTCCTTTAGCATGGAAACTGGAGTCAAGAATTTGCGAGAAAAGTCCTTTCGCTGGAAATAACGTTGGCATATAATATAAGTCACGTTCTCGATAACAGTTCGGGAAAGCATGAGACAGTCCTTGATAACAAATACTTTTCCATCATCAAAGGCTTGATCGATTGAAGTAAATTGTCTTACGAGGGCTAACCATACGGAAGGGGTTACAGTAATTCCATCTTTGGTAGGTAGGAGAGATCCAGTGGCATCGAGCTTGTATCGGCGCAAGTGAATTCGAGCAACATCTGCAAAATCAGAAATAACGGCGTAGTTGTGACCCCCTAGATGGAAATGATTCTCAGGAACAGCATCTGGTTTAAACGAAGAAACTTTCCCGTTGTCTTTATCAAAACACACTCTTTTTGCTCGAGGATTGGAGAAGATGAGAGGAGTAGCACGTTTCATGGTTAACTAAATAAATTTCAATGCACTAATCACGAAAGAAAATGTCTTGAAATTTTGTGATAATTCTTTATCGTGAAGCAGAGTATTCTACCAAGTCAGAGCTTGAGAAGAAATGATGCACAGAAAAAAAAATGAGTATTACAAGGTGGCAACAGTAAGCTGATTGGTTCATTTTCATGACGTAACTTTGGAGACAACTGATTGGTAGAAAAAATACTGATGTCACTAGTCTTATAACATCACTATTATAATCAGGTTCATAAAAAATAAAAAAAATAAAAAAACGCGTTTTTTATTATGGTTTATTTACGCGAAATCTATCTTCCCCTATTTTAATCATATCTCTTTATGAAAAGCAATATTTCAGTATTGTACCCTAAAGACACTAATTTGAAAATTATAAATATTCTTTATTTTCTCTTATTTCTCTTTTAATTCTTTATGCACTATCCCGCTACGAGAAAATAGAAGTCAAAAAGGAGAGGAGGGGGATGGCGAAAAAAAGAGCGAAGGACCGCGGGGCGAGAAGTGACGGGGTGAAGAGGCGAAACAGAACGCGGGGAGGGGAGGGGGAGGCTGCGGTTTGACTGAGGTTGAGACCTCAAAAGCCTCAGAGCCTCATGATCCAGAACCCCCACTTTTCATCTACTAACATCTAAATTTAGTAAATAAATAATGTCTGAGAAAAACGAAGAAATCTGTTATTTTCATTTTGTATTCTGCTTTTACGATGAATAATGTCTTAAATCACATCAAGCAATTAACTTAAATTTTTAATCGCTATAAAATCATCAATTGATTCTGATATTATCACAGGGATAATCTAAGATCTATACGTAAGATTTCTTAATCCATTATTTCTCAGTCTACTGAGACTTCAAGCAAATATTATTTATTTATTCACAAGATTAAATACCATAAGATAAAATCCATTCCATAAATCCCAAATATTATCTTTGAACTTAATACATAAAAGCCGAAGTAATTATGCTAAAAATAGGATTAATTTTCTAAATGCCTCGAGTTTACTTTTAACAATTATTTTCATGAATTAATCCGCATACAAATAAAAATAAATTGTACGGTTGACATTATTAGATTTTTCAATCCTATTTGCTAATACTAAATTCATTAAGCTCAATGGAAGTATATATTTAAGTTATACTCTCAGTTATATATATAAAACAAATACGCTTATTGAAAAGCACAACTTAATTGTTTTAAAAATGGCAACTGTTTAGTATCTTCTATTATTAATAAGATCTCTCATTGATAGAAGAAAAAAAAAGAAAAAGCTCTGATAATCTTGTAACGATGCCATTTTAAAAAGTAAGTTCGTTGGAGCAGAAACATTTCATTCATAAAATTACACAGCTTCTTCTAGCTCAAGCTAAGAATAAATTATTGTGGCAGTCTTTTTCGAAAGCACAGGATGCTTAGAAATACACATTTTTGCATAATCTTATTCGTTTTCCACATTTTCCCATAATACGATCTTTCCCTTTAATAAAAAGGAGTATTTGGACCAGCTGGGTATTTATTGTCAGAAGCAATCGAAATGATTAAATACAAATACTTCTGAATAAATGTAAAATATATATATAAACAGAGTAGGCTCTGAAAATAGGCTGAATGAACAAATGATAGTGCTTTACAGAATTGTTACACTTCAAGTTTAATATATTCCTCTTTATTATTTATCTGAAATGAATCTGAATAAGCCTTAGTTGTGTGTGTGTATCGAGTAGCAATTATTATTCTTACACTAAAACTAAATTACAGCTACATGCCATAAATGTAATGTAGCTAAAATATATTATGATAAAATTATGAATCATTGGCTATTATTTAGCACAGTATAGATTTATTTTTTTGATTCATAACATTTTTATTTAAAAAAAATTTACGTTAAAAACAAATAAGCTTATAAACAAAAGATAACTAACATTTGTGACGGATCTATACGCGGCCCTCACTAATATCTTGGGGACTCTTTGAGGGAAACATTTCTTTGAGCCAACTTTCACCGAAGGTAAGAAAACGTGATCATGCAAATTAAGTTTGTTATATAAATTCTGTAGTCGCGAGTGTTGAGAGTGAGTGAAGGGAGGATCGTGAGTTATTGAAGTGGGAATCTAAGATTATTATTGGGAGAATTGAAGTTATCCAAAGAGAGGATCACTCGGATGTGAGCTGGTCAAGACAACTATTAGTGTTCAAGGCCTCATCTGTAGGACTTTTGATTGACAAGAGTTCAGGTATTGTGCGTATTATTTAAATATAATTTAGCTAGTAAATTGTTAGTGCGCGGCTGAGTTAATAACGGGCCAGTATAAGTTATAGTGGAAATTAGTTGAATATCCGGCCGGCTGGGTGGCGTGGTTGGTTTGTCACTGGCCTTCTGCACCCAAGGTTGCGGGTTCGACCCCAGCCCAAGTCTGTGGACTTTCTCGATGCAGAAAATCGACAGAGGCCATGTCGTATGATTATGCGGCATGTAAAAGACCCTAGAGTATGTTTGGCTTGGATGCTCTCGGCGAAATTAAATCCTAGTACTGGTTCGCATCGCCAAGAGCTCAGGTGCCTCCCTTTGTGGAGAAAACTGAGAGTCAAAATTGCTTGCTGTAATTGGTATCGTCTAAATGGTGCAGCACTAAAAAGTGATACCAGCTCCTGGGGAATGTATTAGGTCTGCAAAGGTTTAAGATACCAATGCGCAGCCCCATTGAAAAGAAAAAGTTGAATATCCGTAAATAGTATCCCCAGGCTAACTGGTCTCACCTTCGCGCTCTAAACATTGATTTAAATTATCTTAGTTGGATTATTATTGTGGTTGTGTTGATAAGTGTGAGAATAAAATAATTTTAGTTAACCTATCGACTGATCCATTAGTTCTCCCCACACATCTAGCCGGGTCCGAGAGTAGACAAGGGGATTACAAGGAAGTAGGAATAGCCAATCATTACACATTTAAGACATTCATTTTGTGATACTGGGCAGAAATATTTTGCATGCTTTCCCATCCCCGTATATATGACCGCCGCAGTTGGTGTTCATGGTCACAACTAGTGATGAGTACTGTCGAATGAGGAATTCAAACCATGCAGAAGGGGTGATGTACATTAAATCTGGCGAAGCTTTAAGTCCAAATATTGCCATAGAAGTTGGGAGATAAAAATATCTATTCTGGTATCATTCTCATTACTGGTTCGAAATTATATGATCGTCATTACAAAAGTGGTCACTAAGCTTCGAAATCGACATTAACAAACAAATTAAATTAATTGGTCAAATTTTTAAAAATATTGGGCTTTATTACTTATTTTTTACTTAACGATGTTTATTTAAATATAATAGAAAATGATATCTTGAGGTTTCTATTGCCTTTTCTCTCTTCGAAAACAAGATGCATTAATTTAATAAACCTTTTCTAAACTTTCTGTTTTTTTTTTGTCATTTTTACTTTTATAAAGTAAAACTTGTTTTTGTGTGGTAGATAGGGACCGTATAAAAAGAAACCGCACACAAACAATGTTCGAAAATTTCATAAATACTTGCATATAACAAACAAATTTGTCGACAAGCCACATAATTTTTTTATGCGGTGGAGATTAATCGCATAAAAAAAAGTCGAAACACATCAATCATTTACAAGCTTCTTGAGAATGTATTTCGAAACAAAATATATAATTAAATTACACATGGAAACATTTAGTTTCTCATTGTATCCATAGAAAAGTAATAGTATATGTTAAATTGAAATATATATCAGAGTCATGAAAAATGCAAGATCTTATTTATATGTACTTCCCAAAAGTACGCGTAATTCCATTTTTGTAAGTTCATAAATGTGTTCACACCCTTTTCTTTTGCTCTATTTGACAATTCTTTCTAAAAATATCTTTACTCCCTACAATCGATAAGTAGGGCAGAACATTTCTTTGTTCGCGAATCATTCCCTTCATCTTGTAATATCGGAAAACTATTACAATAGTGTCAACAAAGACTAATTGTGTTTCATCGACATGATTCTGACTTTCCTTTTACATCAACCCCATTCCGCAATCGTATAAATCTGTAAACACATGTTGAAGGCCATCATGAAGATTAAAAGTATATTGTTAGGACATTGTAATAGTATGTTTTCACCTGAGACTAAACATAAAAATTATTATTTTTTTTTATAAATTAGACATTTATTAAATCTTGAAACTTATTTTAAAATTATTCATACAAAATTCTTATTTATACGAAAACATATAATAAAAAGAGAAATATACTGACGAAAATCAATAAAATTTCGAAGAATATATATTAAGTAAAGCATAAGCATAAAATCGAATAAATAATAAGTGTATAGAGATAAGGAATATGAAATATAAATTTTAAAAAAAAGCTTCGATAAGTGGCATATTTTCAGAAAGATAAGCAAATCTAATAAACTTTACGTAATATTGAAGATGATATTGATACACTTTTAAGGTAATATGGAAATGACATATTTACAACTTTTAAAATTGGTTTTTAGCAAATGCAAAAAAAAAAATTCTTAACAACTTCAACTGAAAATATAAACACATTCTTAAAAAAAAAAAAAAAAACTGAGCTTTCTTATCAGTATTTTGGAGCTCCTAGACGATAGTGTATAAAATATTTTCTAACTTTCTTAGAGTTTGTTATTTAAATATTCATATCAGTTTAAGCACATATTCACTGGTTATCATAAATTAAGGAAATATCATAAAAATAGCGATAACACTCCGAAAAAACAAGCCAATCTCAATGAAATTTCAATATTTTGGTTTTCAAAACAAGCGATAACAGATTATGCAAAATAGTGGCAATGCAGTCGAAATACGTCATTAGCGAGATCATAAAAAGGGATGTCTCAGAGCAAGGCGCAATTGTCACCGAGTGTCTAAGATCGGAAAACTAGAATAGCGACATCGTAACAATAACCTCCTGGCATCATTTGACAAACAAAAATAGCTGCAATGGCTAGCTATTGAGAAATAATTAGAGGCAGGACAAAGTAAGAAGTGGCTAGATGGCTGAATGCAAGTTCATCTATCGATCATAGAATTTGGCAACAATTCCTGGGATTCAGCACCCAGGAGGTTCAGCCAACGACAGCCAGGCGCTACCTCGAGTGCCGATGACCGATATTTGTTGTAATACGCAGGAAGGAATGGAACCACAATTCCGTCTGAACTCAGATCCTCACTCGCTGGAAGCTTCATATAGTTGGTATCAAGGTCAACTTGCGTCGAAGGCCTCACGAACATGGTCTTCACGCGAGACGACCAAGCCATTTGCGTCCCGCTCACAGGCGGGAACATTTGTAGTGGGCACGTCAACGTGTCCACTGGACGCGTGATGAATAAAGAGTATTTTCTCTGCTGATGTGTTCAGGTTTAGCCTTGAAAGAGATAGGCGTGTTTTCATTTGGAGAGAACCTGGATCCATTTCCATGGATCCATCTGGAGAATCTGGAGATCTCTCTCTGGCGATCATGAAGAGTCTGGATCCATTTCCATTACTATCCATGACACATCCGTAAAAGATATGCATACGGAAAAGAAAGTATCTGTGTTTGTGGTGGCGTCTTTTTAGATGAAAGCCCACACACCTCTATGCCTTTCCCCATGTAAATGTCAATACACACATTTATGGAGATGACATCCTATAGATGCTTATGTGCGCCTTTATACCGCGGCAATATATGATGCTTTCGTGTGATAGGATGAAAATGCGAGACCGTTGAAGCTTAGCATCGGGAATGCTTATCCTGTGCAGGAAACAATTCAGCGCATGCAGTGGAAGATCGACCAAAGGAACTTAACAGTATCGAGCATGTTTGGAACGCTATAGAAAGTTCTCTTAATCCCCCTTCTAGGACGCCAACCAAGCTTTCCATTGTTTTGGAAGTGCAAAGGCTCACACTTCCTACAGAATTAATAGATCGCATAATTGAAAGCATCACACATCGCTGCAAGTGCTGTATTTCTTCTCCTGGGGGGGGGCTTATATACCCATTATAGGTATTTTTCTTAAGCCAAACTGGCACATCCGATTTGTTCATTGTGTACATATGCTAAGTACCATAATTATCTGGTGATTTCATTTTATGCCAGTGATTCTGAAACTTTCTGTACTTGCGACCCAAGCTTTAATCATAATTTTCATCGCCCCCAATACCCCCCCCCACAATATATTGAGTTCAATAATAATATACTTGTACTTTGTTATAATATGACTTCAAATATAAACCGTACAAATTATCAAGATAAGTATTATATTTTGTATATAATTTTATGGCATGTTATACTGGTAGTTGTTAAAATTTTTCTTAAGTTAATACTGTTAATTTAATTGTAAAACTCATTGTGCTGTACTGAGACATTTATAAATGTATTATATCAGTGTAAATCATCTGTATTTTAATTTTGTTATGCCAGAATGTATTTTGTTTCACTTCCTTTCAGTAAATTAATATTTTTTTAAATAATCAACTTTCTCGATATATTCGAATTTTCAACATACTTGCGCTCATCTATAGAGTTATCACTCTCCCAGAGGGCGCTCTTCTCAGTTTGAGAAACACTGTTTTATGCTATCGTATACATTCCAACGTGTAGTAAATAATGACGAAAAATTTTATTAAATTATACGCATAACTTTTTGCGAGTTATCGTCATTTTTGAGGTTTTTCATTAATTTATTATAACTAGCGTATATGCGTGTGTATGAGTGTTTATAAGAATTTTTTTTAAAAAAAGTTATGCAGCATTCCTAAAATATGTGTATAGAGCATTTTCATTTTGTTTTAAATTGTCTTTATAAGAAATTTCTGAACTATGTACGTTTTGAATTAATTTAAAATGCTGTAAAAACACGGAATTGAGGATGTTATTCTCTTTTAAAATAAATATTGTGACATTATATATATGTATTGATTAATGGTTTGTTTTTAAGCGTTAGAGAGAAAGTCGGAAACTACACGAGGGTTATTGGCAACGAACCTCGAATCACGGTAAAGTGACGATATCTGAACCGCCACCTCTCTCTAGACTTCAGCAGTATGTTAACTGGAAGACTTTGAGCCTCGATGGATTTAATGTGTATCACTCCCCTCCCATCAGTTATATGGCTATCTGTTTTAACACGTATAGATAAAATCACAGAAAAAGATAGTATGGGACTGAAAAGCTTCCTAGACAATTTTAATTATTTAATTATAAAAGTAATTAAGATAATACATAAAGGAATTTATATTACACGGTCTTTACTACCGATAGTGCTGTGGTTAATTATTTATTTGTTTTTATAAAGTATGACTTTCAGTTCTTCATTTTTCATCTTAATGTAATTAAACTTCTAATTGTTGCAATTACAAAGTATTATTAAATTTTTTTAATATCATACATTAAATCTGTTTAAAATATACTAATTTCTAATTATTTATAGCTAACATTTTCTCTAATAGTTAAAACTTTTTCTTACGTGAAAGATTCGTGGGTTTTTTTATATGCATTTTTTTCACTATTTAAAATTGTAATTTTTATTTTGAAATTTTTTAGCTTTATTGAAAAGATTCTAGTGATATTATAAGTAATATTTAAATTTATTCCTTATTTAAAAAAGACGAAACATTTCAGTGTTATTTCAAGAAATTTAAACACTTCTGAAATTTGCAGCAATTTTTATTTTTAAACATATATAATAAAAATATTAAAATTTAAAAAAAAAGTTGAAAATAATCAATGTTTTAAAATATGCCTTGTGTAGAAAGAATTAATATCATACCATAAAAAAAAAGGTGAGCTCCTTCATTTACTTTAAAAAGTTAAAATATGTATTGAGTTTTGATGTAATAAAATATAACTCAAGGTAATTTATTTTTGCATTTCGTATGCCCAATTCTTATTTTGCTTGCACAGAATAAAATTCGATCCTGCTTATTTATGGAACAGCGCATATTTTTATTTTTTCATGTCGTGTGAAAATGGCTGAACTGGCATTGATATTATTATCTTCTTAATGACAATGCATTAAGATTTCTCCAATACTGAGAAAGGATGACGGAACCTTTCACTGGGATTCGTCAAAAGTCAATTTATCTCATTTTACTTTCTGAGAATATTCTTAAATGTTTCTTTCAAGCTATTTTTAAGAAAACAGGTCGGAATTTCTAATTTTTATATTATGGAAAGGGGAAAAAATGTATACTACATCAGAAAAATTTTCGGTAACGTAAGATTTGTTTTTAAAAAACTATTCATACATATTATACATTATAATTCCAACTAATATATAAAATCTCTGAAGTTAATTACTTAATCTCTATAGCTTAGGGTATAGACAACGATTGATGGGTTGATTTTAAGCGGAGGATTTTGAAAACCTTCCACGATAGCTTCTGACGACGAGCTAGTTATGCAATCACAGTCGTTGCACATGCTTTGCAGGACGATGTGCTATTTCATACCGAAATCCTCAAAGAATAGTTGATCATCTGGCAATCTGTGCTGTGGTACGCTAGTGGTCTTGGTCAAGGACTTATAGCCGGCATGTCAGGAATTAGTGACACTGAAGATCCAACGTGTAGAGGTGCTGATTCACGTTAAATATCTCAAAGCTCAGAGATACCGTTGGCGTGGTATGGTAGTTAAGAGTTATAGTGTCTGTCAGGTGATTAACAAGGTCACTTTGTCGTGACTCAAAGCCACCCCTCAGACTACCATCTCCCCGTTTATCATTAAATATTTCTGGATGTGTAGGCGGACTTAAAGGATCAAAAGACATAATTGCAAATCACTATATTTATTGATTCTTATTAACACAGAAGGATATAAATACACAATTCAAATTTAAGAGAAACAAAATAAAGTGGAGTACGAAAAGGGGAATTACTACTAGTGGAACAACAGAATCGCAACAGAATCTGTGAAAACTTAAACACGCACAATTACAGCTGCGCCACGTATGATTATTCACAATATTTTAAATCACTGACCTTATCTTTTATCATAGGCTGTTCTGTCGTGATGATATCTGCCTTGTTGACTGGTTAGGAGAATGGTGAAGGATCCACGCTCTGTAACACGGATTTTTACACACACACACACACAAGCTTCAATCTACTTCTCCTAGCGTAACTGCTATCTACGAATGTCAACAACTGCGTGCTGACCTATCGATCTTCAGTTCATTTAACTTCACTCTTCTATCTCTTCACTTTACTTAACTTCTTTAACTCGCGAAACCCAAACTTATATAATATATCTTATTTGCATAAATCACGCTTGGCTCCCAGTGGAGATTGGTTGAAATAAATAAATTACTTTAAAGAAAATAGAGAAGGTTAGTGGAAGACCGTATAGATCCGTCACAACTTGACCACTTGACCGAGGTTCAAAATGACGAGGCCCGTCACCAAAAGCCCTCGTGTTGCTTTACAGCACGATTTTCACTCACTCATATGGGCAATCTCGGATGCTGGTTTCATTTTGTCAAAAATTTTGCAAATGTTGCTCAATCCGTATAAATTAAAAATATCCTTTCCAAAATATGATTTCGAAATTCCCCGAGAGCCTTTATAATTGCAAGCACTTCAGGTTTGTTGCAGCACAACTCTTTTTCTTCAACAAAGGTCTTCCTGTTCACGTAACGAATAGGATAAAAACGTCGAGAATCAATTACCTTGCTGAAAAATTCAGCACTCCCTGAGATTTCAAGTATCTGTATGAAGCTTTAAACTTTGCACCTTCTTTGAAAAAATGCAGTAGGGGTTCACTCAGCAGTGTTCTTAAGAATCTGAAAAAGCTACTTTTTATTATGAATAAATTTAAGATGTCTGAATCTCCGCAATAAATCACTAAAAAGTCTAACTTTCATAGCATGAGAGTGTATATATTTTCTAAAATGTCCTGTCAATTCAAAAAACTCAGCACCTCTTTGTTAATCTTAGGTTCCGAACTTCTTTTGTCTTTGTCAACAAAAGGTCGAATTGCATCGCTTTGAATAAATATGGCCTGAAAATAAATTTTATTTCTGCAAAAATTTTAACTTTTTCATATTTAATCCGTGACCATATAAAAGCTCTTGTTAGCCCACAAGTTAATATTTCACACGTAAGCTTCAATCTCATCAATATCCCGAATTATTAAGGTATTCGACTGCTTGTGACAATTTTTTTTAAAAAAAATGGAAATACGGGGATTTTTCTGTTGTTTTTGATTTTTTAGTACATTTTAAGAAAAATATGTTGAAATTAAGAAAAGAAAAAGAAATTATTCAAATTCACAAATTATTCAATTCACAAAAAATAGCAGGAACGCGGCCCATTCTGCATCAAGTTTATAAACACATTTTCAATTTTTTTAATTCTGATGTGCTGCTATGTTATTCATTTTTGAACTGACCTTCAGATATTTTAATTTTAACAAAAACCAGAGCACTTTATCTTTATTATATGAAATTGCTTTAAAAAAACAAGGATTATATTAACATAAGGAGCTGTAAATTTTGTAATAAACAGTAGTTAAATCTTGAAATTTTTTGTGTATGTTTTTAATTTTAATTATTTTCAAAACTTTTTGAGCAATCGCTGTCCCGTTTGAGCATTTTAAATAAAAACACACATTTCGAGTAAAATGTAGTTTTAAGTGTGACATCTTGCTTTTAATACTGGCATCTGCTTTTACTAAAACACTTGTAGTTTTTGTTCTAGTGAACGGAAAATAATAAACTTGGTATTTTTACAAAGCTAATAAAATTTCTATAAAATAAAACCATAAAAAAATTTGTCAATTTTTGGCAAAGTTCATAATTTCAGGGCTGTCGCGGATACCTTAAGTCAACTAAATAAATAATTAAAGTACTGTCTCTTTACAAGTCTCTAAAGAGCCATTTGGTTTATCCATTAACATTAATTATTTCCAAAGATAAGTAATTATTAACTGCGTATTTAAAGTTAGTACTTTCCTATTCGGTTAGGAACGCAGTATATTTTCTGTTTGCTCTACATCCTACATGAAAAGAGCCTTTTTTCAAGTTCAAGAGTCATGAATACTCTTCCGTTCCATAATTTATTTAATACAATATTTAATACATCTTCAATAACAGGAAGTAGATATCTGTCCCTGATTATTTTCTTATATTCTATGTAGAAAAACATCTCGTGCGATCTTCCTTTTGCATACCACAACAGAAAATAAAAGACGAAAAATAAAAACAACATCCTCGAATTATCCCTTACACTTACCATTGATCTATTTGATTTTCTACATCGATTTTTTCAATAAAAGGTAATCTACGCTACTTTTGATAAATGAGTTCTTCAGCAGACAGGATTATTTTCATTTTCTGAGTTGTAATTGCTGTTATATTTGGTGTATATTATAGGTGGATGAACTTTATTCCTTATATTGCAGTCTAAAATATGTGTCAGGTCATAGCAACTATCTCTCATATACTTGCATCCGATTCTTTCACTAAAAGAAGGTCTGATGCACCCATATATTTCCGCAAATAATTAAAATACGCTGATTCATCACATTCTGGTTTTCTCTCGCTATTTTATTTTCCGAATATACTGAGCGTACCGTTTTCCTGCCTGGTTACAGCAAGTTCGGCTTCCCTACACATTATGCCGTTCCTATACACACATGCATCCCTGAAATATTGCGGGGTCCTTTCACCTGACATCAAACCGACTTTCAGTGACCTTAAGAAAACCAACGGCCGAATTCCACCTGCGAATCGTACTTTGAGGTCTAAGAAGGGACCATACTTACCCTAAGAGAGCGGAGAGCCAATCCATTTGAAACACTCGAAAATAAATGTTGTGTTTGACTCCTCCTTCACAAATAATATATTCTACAGAATTGAAACACTCAACAATCCGAACAATTTGTATCTAAATGTAACTATTGTAATTAATAGCTCAGATTTATTTCGAAAGCTCGTAAATTTTCAAGGGCAACCCACGCTTATTCCAAACCAAGCGTCAAGTATTTATTGCTGCCCCCCTCCCTCCCCGTCTATGAGATTGTTAAATTTGTACACATAAATTACAATCTGTTCACGATAAACAACTTATTACAATAATTTCATAATGTGTTGATTTTTTGATTGAAAAATATTTCTTGCTTATGATAATCGATTGCAATCCAAGTGGCAATTAATGGGATATTATCAAGAATGTCTAACGTTTACACACTGCAATTCATTTTGTGATGAGTCTATTCGAGTCATTTTCCTACTAATCCTCTTGGGGAAAGTTTGGTCCCAAGCACCATAATTCACAGCCATCCAAGAAGAACCTGTGATATTTAAATAAGTTTGACTATATAAAGTCTATATATATAGGTTTTGAAGATGTATGATAGAAGGAGCCGGGCAGCTGTTACGTAAATGTGAATATTGGAATATTTCATTCACAAACCTAGCGCGAGTTATGGAAGTAATTGCTAAAAGATTAAATTATTAGATTGAAGATATAAGATTCCTGATATTAGAATTAGTTATCGGTTCATTAGCGCTTGTTGTTCTTATCTAGTTCAAAGTAGTCGGGTTTACTACGAATTAGTTATTGAGATTAGATAACGCTTTATATATCACTCCTAGGTTTCCTTTTGTAGTTTTATTTGTGATTGTCTAAGTGTGTTTAAAGGATAAATAAAACTAATTCTTATTATGGAAGTTGTTGGTGAAACTTTGTCCCCCCCCCCACACACATACCTTTATCCGCGCAGGACGGAGAGAAAGGGGTGCCGATTAGACCAACACCCCCCAATTTAATGAATAATTATTTTGATTAGAAATGGATGTTATAATTTAGTTCAGAGAATGCAAGCGTGTAATCTTCGTTTTCTGGTCCAATCATTTTGTCGCATGGTTTCTAGCAAAGTGCGGATCCCCTAAAACAAAAACAAAAAAAATGGTTTTTATTGTTAAAAATTTAGACTTTGTTTTTGGAGCTGTCTAAGACTGATTTTTGTACACGCTAAATTCGGGTGGGTTTTAATAGTTGCGTCATTTTCTAATTTGTAGAGTAGAAACCAGAAAATGTATGTGTCCGCACATAATGCAGTATTTTGTTTTTTGAAACAAAAAATAAGTCACAAGCTTTACTTAGCTATTAAGGCATAAACCATGTATCAGCTTGCGTAATTTTAAAGCGTGCAGCAGTTTCTTGGTTTAGTATATCCAAAAACTTATTTCCGAACATCATATCAAAAAGTGATTTATAAAAGCATAGACACTTATAAATTTCGTGTAGTATTGGATAGGCGTCCAAAAAACGTTACTTTTCAATGATATAAGGATTTTTATCTAGTACCATACTCAAGCTTTGCATCCATGACGCACAAACTTCTTGGGAAGAGTCTTTTAAATTAATGGGCTTTAATATTCCTGAATGTTTAATCACTTTATTCAACTAAATACATTTAAAAATTCTAAGTGTTATATATTTTATTCCTAACTATATATATATTAAAACAAGTAAGATAAAAAATTAATATCATTTCCTGCTTAGGTCAACAAAGAAAATTTTTATTTCAGTTAATTAAATTTTATTAATCAATCAATATTTGAATAAACTGTATTTACATCACGTACCATCCACTGCAAAATTTAAAAGTTGTATTTGAACTTGAGCGGATGAGAATAATAAGTATTTTATTAATGATTGAAAATGTGAACAGGTTATATATATATATATAGGAAGAGAGTGAACTAATAGTAGGAATTGAATAATGTATTATATGTGTATGGGGTTATAAACTACTAAATTTAATCAAAAACCTTTGTATTCGCTAAGAGTTCTTCAAATATGTAATAAAGTAAAATGTAAATATGTTAATTTAGGCCCATATTTGAATTAAAAGAACTGTTCCGTTAACATTAGTTATAAATGCAAAATTTGAATGAGAATTAATTTTGAATTACTTTTCAATATTTAATTCGATTTTATTAACAAATATAGGGTAAATTAAGAATGAATTTTGCATTTAAAATTTAAATTGCATATTTATATCCCTGAGAAAACTTACAATTCTATTCCCTATATATTTTTATCCAAATGAATAAATTTATTCGAAAAATTTCCCGAAGGTAAATCAAACTTAGCGGAATAAATCAATTTTTCACTATTATGTATACATAGTGACATCGTATTTCCATATTTGATTGTGTAAATTACCTGACTTTCATTTATGCTATATGAATGTGATTACACCTTGTCCAGTAGAATTTACGTAATAAATTCGCACAAAACGGCACACTTATTTGGAGAACGTTATACGAATGGAATTAAAATAAATACATATTTTTATTTCCTTTGCACATCTTGCTGATTGAAAATTTATAAAGCTAAGTGAAGTTATTTGAAGCAGGTGATGGAGGCTTGGATTTTTTCCCTGCCATTACACATTATATACTGTATTTAGGTGTAATTACACAAATGGAAGAAAAATTTATTTTTTTTCATTAATTTACATACAGTAATGAATATCTTTCAATAAACTAAACATTAGCGACGTTGATTTAGTTTGGTAGCTGTATAAATTAATTGAATTTTCTTTACTTATTGCCCTTACTATCTTCCTTAATTACTTTCCTTTGCTTAATTGTGGGACGTCTTAACCTAAAGCAGGGATAACGAACCTTTATGGATCAGCATACCATTCTTTTAAAGAAAGATTTAATGAGGTAAAGACGGGCCGTCACATTGTTTTGACTTGTGATTATTGGGAAAATAAGAATAAATACTAACAACTCAATACTCCTTACTTACTACGAAAAAATACATGTTGCACGGTAATAGTACTAAATGTTTTAGCTATGTGTAATTCAAATTAAAGTAATATTAGTGTGACTTTTGTTGTGTGTGCGTTTCAAATTAGGTAACATATGTATACCTTATATTAGGATAGTAAAATGTTACTTTTAGCAGAATGCAAGATGAATTCAAGTCATCCAAATGGTTTATAAGCAAGAATTTAATTTTATTCCCTTCTGAAAATAAAGACTCGCAGGCATAGGTAGATGAAAATAGGGTTAAAATCGCATGAGCCAGCTTCTTCAAACAATTAGATGTGTCTGGAATCGAATTCCATGTTTCCGACACTTCGTTGTTGGCATTTTTACTTATATAGTTCTTTAATTTTTCTGTTTTAATCAATTTGAACTTTTTCCATGTTTTAGTAAAGTTTTGAATATATATTGAATTAGAGTTGGAATCTTTCTCTTGTATTTCAAATTCTTCAATTTATCAAAGGAAGACACATCAGGGTACATAATAAAGTAGAGTGTTTTCGGGAATTGTTTGAACTGAAAAAGTCATGTTAAGTAACAGTAAAAAATCGTAAATATAACACCAAAAAAAAACATTAAAATACAGTTGTGTCTCCGAAATTGACTACGTTATACTTAGACAAATTTTGCGTCATTAGCAATTGTAGTACACGACGTAACTAAGGCAAGACAATAACAAACGAGTTCCCCTCCACCGATCACCAGCGTTTGTTTGTAATACTTCATAGCGAACTTTGTTATTTTGAACTAAAATGCAAACCGTTTTGATCGGTGGTGAGCCCAAAATATTGTGTTGCGTGCCATGGGTTTGCCATCCCTGATCTAGAGTGTTATTTATGTCACGGCTTATTTTTGATGTAACTAAAGACAGGTTTTGTTACAAATTTGCAAAAGTAGATTGTTATTTTAGAACCCAGATATATAAATCAATTATAATATATCTGAAATATACACAGGAGAATTGTAGCTGGTAATAATATCTTTTATGGTCTGAAGAGATATTTAAGATAAAATTTCGTTAAAAGGAAAACTAAACCACTATTTATAAATGTCTATATACTACACCTATACACACTTATAAGAAATTGAGACAATGACACAAAAAGATGAAAAATACTCTTGATGTCTTTGAGCTTCGGAATTTGTCATTTTTGAAGGAACTTAAGTTGATGGCATTTGGCACAGACGCAGGGAAGTCGTAAAACTTCTTGAAGCCCTGAGCCCTTACCCAAAAGTAGGTTCTGTGCTCCCTGCACAAATGTAGATCTCACTTATGTCTCTTAATAGTAGACAGTACATAACATACATAGTCAAAAACTAGTATAAACAATAATCCCAAACAAATAAATGTACATGACTTACACTCACACAAACCGGTTCGAACTAAATGAGTCATAAGGGTTGTCGTGAATTAAATCCTCCCCTCAGATTATCATCTCCCCGTCTACCTTTAAATGTTTCTGGACGTGTAGGCGGATTTGAATAATCATGACACATAATTGCAATCACTATATTTATTGATGCTTATTAATCACAGAAGGATATAATCACACAATTCAAATTTAAGAGAAATAAAACACAGTGGAGTATGAGAAGGGAGTTACTACTAGCGGAAATACGGAATCGCGACTGAATCCACGAAAGATCAAACACGTACAATTACAGCTAAAACACGTTCACGTATTCACCATATTCTAAATCACTAACCTTATCTTTTAACATCGGCTGTTCCGTCGTGATGATAAATTCCTCATTGACTGGATAGGATAATGGAGAAGGATCCCCACTCGGTAATACGGGATCTTTTCCAATTTCAATCTACTGCTCCCGACGTAGCTTGTCGCGTAACTACTATCTACTAATGTCAACAACTGCGTGTTGATCTACCGATGCTTCAATTCATTTGACTTCACTCTTCTAACTCTTCACTTTACTTTTTTTGTTAACTCGCGAAACCCGAACTTATATAATATATCTCATTTGCATAAATCACGCTCTGGCTCCCGGTGGAGATTGGTTGAAATAAATAAAACTTTTAAGAAAAAAAGAGAAGGTTAGTGGAAACCGTATAGATCCGTCACAGGGTGCATGATCGCAGACCTATGCCTGTGCGTAGACAATGGTCATCACAAGTAGATAGCGTGTATATCGTCCGAAATTTCCAGTTTTTCGGAAAATACAACTGGAAATAACATCTGATCTTTGAAATTATTCGAATTATGATTTTATTAGGCTTAGTGTTGAGATGAGACGAGGGTCCATCCCCAGTTGGCCCAAGCCTTAAGACATCCCTGCGCAGATGCTCAAATTTAGAACTCTACCTTGCCTTCAAGGAACCAGACGTTGTCAATTATTTTTATATCCAAATAACTAAATGGACTGGCCTCGTTATTAGAATAAACAAAGAATGTTCAGCTCAGAATTTATTTTTGGCCAAGTCTACTGGGAACAAAATCTAGGGTCCACCCAACCGCAGGTGAGTTAACTGCCTAGAAAAGGATTTCTCTCCGCTAAGAGTGACTAATTGGAATACCATGGAGAGAAAATAGGCCTGAAGGAAAATTCTCGAGAAAACCAAGACGTAACCGGTGTCTTCAAGCCATTGAAAAATAATGACCCGTCTTGTAATAGAGCTGTCGAGAATTATACCCTCTCCTCAGAATATTATCTCCCCGTCTACCGCTTAATGTTTCTGGACGTGTAGGGGATTAGAGAAATCAAGAGACATAATTGCAAATCACTATATTTATTGATGCTTATTAATCACTGGAAGGCTACAACCTCACGATTCAAATTTAAGAGAAATAAAACACAGTGGAGGATGAGAAGGAGTTACTACTAAGGGAACTACGGAATCGCGACTGAATCCACGAAAGATCAAACACATATAATTACAGCTAAAACACGTACACGTATTCACAAATTTCTAAATCACTAACCTTATCCTTGTAACATCGGCTGTTCCGTCGTGGTGATGAATTCTTTACTGGTTGAATAGGATAGTAGACAAGGATCCCCACACGGTAATACGGAATCTTTTCTAATTTCAATCTACTGCTCTCCGGCGTAGCTCGTCACGTTACGGCTATCTAATACTGTCAACAACTGCGTGTTGATCTACCGATGCCTCAATTCATTTGACTTCTCCTTTCTAACTCTTCACTTAACTTCTTTTTCACTTAACTCACGAAACCCGAACATATATCTCATTTGCATAAATCACGTTTTGGCTCCCGGTGGATGTTGGTTGAAATAAATAAAACTTTAAAGAAATATTGAGGAGGTTAGTGGAAATCGTATAGATCCATCACAGAGCTAATGTGCCACTTAAATTTGTTGTGGCTCAAAGTGCTCACGTTAGCAAAGTGTGGAAATTTGGAGAGTGGGTGACTCGTTTTAATGTCATCCCTATCACTTAATCATGGTTTAAAACTGCAAGGTGCGTCGGCAATAGTTTTTGTTGTGCCAATTTTCCTTAGTTGTGATTATTCATAAACAATTTAGAATAGGAAATATCCGCCCGATTGTAAGTAGGCATTGAACGGAGTGTTTTCTCGAAGTGAAGTGAGGAAAAGCACAAAACTTTAATTATTATTCTGGTAATTGAAAATTTTTTGTTCAATTTTGTATAGAGAAAAATGTCTATTTTTATATGCATCAATCTATTACTCAAAATAAATTAAGAACCACACTTTGTTGCTTTCATAAAAATTTTATTAAATGTTTAAGTAGCATATTGCTTAAGAAACAATTTATTATACAAGGATTTAAATTAATTGCTTTGTTTGTCTGTGTAGAATGTTAAAGACATTACTGGAAATATTTTCGTAATATTAACTCTCTCGGATTTATTAAACGTTTAGTTGAACCCTCCATACATTTTCTGATGTTTCGTATAAATATTTATTACAAGTTTATTTCGGTGGGTCTAATTAATTTGTAGATAAAAGTTGTGTACCGAGTTAAGAAAGCTCTCTCTTTCCGAGAGAAGTCTTTGAGGTTATTCTTTCTCAACGTATGGAATATAAGTATTCTATTTCAGCAATATGTTTGACGACGAAAATTAGCATCAGCTCGCTCAAGGACTCGCTTTTTAAAGAAACATTCCGAAATCTATTGTGGGGTGACTAGTCTGACTTATTTGGAAATCATTGAATTTAATTATATTTTATGATGAATTTTCAAAGTGTAGGATAAGAAGTTAAACATTTAAGAGAACAACACAGCGCATATACTTTTTCAGAATAACATTTTTTTTTTATTTGTTTAATACCGAGTGGGCTAAAAGTCCGTATAAACTTTAAAAGTTTATAAAACCCGGAAAATAAAAAAAAAATCCCATGACTTATCGATGCTGAACCTGTAAACCGCTTTTTGTTGTTGTTGTTTTTTAAAGATGAGAGAAAAAACTGCCGACAAATGGCACTCGTACAACCGATTGAGGTGGAAATATACAAATGAGAAAGACGATAATAAAAACTGATGATCTTGATCCAGATCTAAATCTCCGTTACATGCCAACAAAGTGAACAAGGATGCTGAGTGAAAAAGACAAAGCTTTGTTGGTGAAGCGGTTTTTCAGGAACAAGGAATCAGCGACTGTTGCACTGCGTAAATTCCGACTACAGAAAAATGTGAAGACTGAAAAGAGCCTTCATCAGTGGTACGCCTCATAATGCTTGTTCAGCGATTTCAGGAAACTGTACTGTTCGAGGATCGTGTAAGCTCCGGACGACCAAGTCTGTCGTGACTGAAAGCCACCCCTTACGCTACTGTCTATCTGAAAATACTACTGGATGTGTAGGCGGACTTAACTGATCAAAAGACATAATTGCAAATCAAATAGATTTATTGATTCTGATCAGCACATAAGTTTAGACATACACAATTCAATTAAGAAAAACAAATAAGAGTGCAGTACGAAACGGGGAATCACTACTAGCGGAATATTGAGAACGTCAACTGAATCTAGGAAAGCTTAAACGCGCACAAGTACAGCTACGTCACGTACGAATATTCGCAATATCTTAAATAAAATCCCTGACCTTATATTTTACATCGGCTGTTCCTTCGTGATGACTTTGCCTTTTTACTGGCTGGGAGAATGGGTGAAGAATCCACGCTCTGTAATAAAAATTTTCCCAATATTCAATCTGCTTCTCCTCGCGTACCTCCCCACGTAACAGGTTATCTACTATTGTCCACAACTTCGTGCTGACGTCTCGATCTTTAATTCACTTAACTTCACTCTTCCTATATCACTTCATTTTACTTCTCTCTTAATTCGTGAAAACCGAACTTATATTATATATCTTATTTACATAAATCACGCCTGGCTCTCGGTGAAAATTGGTTGGAATAAATAAATTATTTTAAGAGAAATAGTGGAGGTTATTTAAAGACCGTATAGATCCGTCACAAGTGTAAGAATTATTAGCAAACGGGGCAAGTTTACATGATCTTCTCGATCTCCAGATCTTACTCCAGTAGACAGGGGGATATTAAAATTCAACGGATGTATTGATCCCGTGCATCCAATCTATCGGAATTGAAGGTTGCGATCCATCGAGAACTGCAATGTATACAGGCGGATAGTCTGGGCACTCTGCCGTTGCTTTTATTTGTGACACGCTTCGAATGTGTCATCGCTTGTGGTGGTGGAGATGGAGAGCGCATGCTGCTGTAATAAATGAGTTGGTAACGTTACTTCTGTTATTTCCGAGTCTTTTCTTACACTCATGTACAAAACTTCACCTATCGGGTGTTTTTTTTATTTTCTTCTTTTTCTTATTTAAAAAAAATCCTGTACATTATCGATATATAAAAATAAAAAAAATAAAACAAAAATCTAACCAGAATAAGTTTATTGTACAAACCTGAGAAGAATGAATCCACAGATGTGACGATGAGAATACTGAAGGATGATATCCCAGTCTATCAACCAGCACGTCGGTTGTCGTACGCGGGAAAGCAAATTGTGAACAAATACATTGAAGAATAGCTCGAACAAGGAATAATCAGACCAAGTTCATCCATAGTACTTGTGAAGAAGCAGAATGGAGATTCTAGACTTTGTGTTGACTACCGTCAACTGAATCGCAAAACTTATAATAAGAAAATGAAAAAGGCTTCGGAGTACCAAGTTGGTGATTTGGTAGCGGTCCAACGTACACAATTTGGTGGAAGCCTTAAACTTAGACCCAAAATTTTTGGACCATATCAAATTACTGAAGTCAAACCTAGAGACAGATATACAGTTGAGAAAGTAGGGGATCACCCTGGGCCAAATGTAACTGCTACTTCCGCTGATTTAATGAAGTATTTTTCGCATGGATAGAATAGTAATTACAAATGTATAGATTTAATTTTAGTAACTATAGAGTATTCCCTTCACTTTAAGTGTCTTATGCATTTTGTGTACTTTTTCTTATATTTTGTAATGTAATACGATATGTAATCATGAGAGCATTCTCAAGCGTCGCTGAGGTCATAGACAGTCAGGATTGGCCGAGTTTGTCGGATTTAAAGCATTAGGGATATGAAATATTCCGATAAGTGAGGTTACAACCTCACCAATAGATGGCGCTACCAGCAAATATATGCGTCACCCCCCGGAATGGTGGGTTTTGAGGCAGAAGCGAGAGCGACGGAGAACGAGACAGACTACGGTTTACAGGCACGAAGTCACGTTTCGATCAACGTGGTGGCTTAGCGATAATTGAGAGTATGCTCCTTGAAATAACTCATATTGCTAACCAGTATTTAATTGGAAATCAATCGAATGTTTCATTAAACAGTAATTTTATTCTAATCAGCTTGTTTCTTTGAATATCAAGATCCTGGACATAGTGACTCACCCCTAGACAACAAAAGAAAAGTCAATTGTATAAATAAAATACACCCTTACATAAATATACTGATTATTCAACCAAAAATTTTTACTTTCGTTGTTTTTAATTTAAGTGAGTGAGAACCATTTAAATGTGGTGCAAAAAAAGTTCATTTTTCCTTGTCACAGACGCCCCAATTACTTTAAAAATGTTTTAGCCCGGTTGCAAGCGTGCCCTCCATACTAACGTTAAAGGTCGCGCGGGGTGACTGAATCATCCTAATCCTTTTTTAAATTATTTTTATTGTACGCGATAAAAGTCACAATTCCAATAAATAATTTAACTAAAAGAAAAAAAATGTACTTGCCTACTTTCAAGGAGTTTTCAATTTTTCTTTGATAATTTGAGAAAAAATCCAATAAAACTGAGCTAAAATGTTTCAAATGTGCGTGACCATAATAAAAGATACAAATCATAGACACTTTTCACTAACATTACAGGAATGCTATTTGCAAGCAAAACGACTGTGTTGTGCAAAACTTGATTTAAATAATATAAAAAATATTAATTGGAGCATGACAGTCTTAACACGACTGTTGCTGGGATGGGGGACCTTTTCCTGGAAGCTCATATCAAGTAGGTGTCTGATACTTTCGATATCTTGTTTCACTAATAACTGGTTCTTTCTTGAAAATATACTGATTTCCGGTCTAGAATTCACTTTACTTTATAAATTCTCTGAATTTTTCTTTATAAAAAAATAATAAAAATAAATGCAGTAAAATATTTTTGTTTCAAATGATACTACAGAAAAACTAGCTTTCAGAAACAGAAAGATTTGCTTTTATAATAAATAAGGAAACAAAAGTTGATTGTAAATCAATGTTTACAACATGTGTAAATGAGAGAAAGGCTGGTTAATATGAAACTTTTTGCCTTAATTTTGTAGAATTATTCTTTGTTGAAAATTTCATTTACATTTTTGTACAACGTTTGTGATGTGTTTTATATTTGCACAATTCATCATATTCTGAATATAACACTGTGTATGTCTTGTATCATACAAAGATTTAAAAATTCAAATTTATCTTAACCAGATTATTCACTGAACATTTGGTTACTGAAATACACACATTTGTCTTAAAATTATTCTTACTTTTTGAGAAATATATTACTCTGGAATACCCTACTCGTATCGTAAACATTTGAAATTTACTTCAGATCACAAAAAGAAGGGGAAAAAAGTTTTTTCATCTTTTATAATTTATTATTTTATGTACACGATATTTTACTTTTACATGGCTGTAGAGTATCATTGAAAAAAAAATCAACTGATATATAACAGTTCTTCGAACATTGTACAATCTTAATATCTTAAATATAAGCCAATATAAAACAAAAAGTAAAAAAATTACAAAAAAATTGTTAATGTACTTTATGTACGTTATGGAACAGTACGTAATGTACATTAACTTTTACGAAAAAAAATTCATGTCAAGCATTATATCTGCACAATAATATTTTTTAAAAAAGAGTTGAATAACCGTTCTTAAAAAATGATACTATCTTCTGTGAGGTATGTATACGATGTAACTTTTCAAACATACAAAGATAAAAAATATTCTTACATAAGGTATTATTGCATAAATTTTCATTAAATTTGTAAATTTTTTATGCATAAACCTACAAAAATTGCCAAAAAATTCAACCAAATGACAAAGAAATTGTGAAATTAAAATTTTATATATTCCTTTAACAATCAAACTGAAAAATTTTTTAATTAATTGCAATAAAAAAAATATTTTTTTTTAAATATTCACAGTAAAATCAGAATGTGTTTTGTAATTATTAAAAATTTCTATGTAAACATTAATTTACAGACAGAAAATCTGCAAGTTTATAGAAGAGAGTAGCTGAGTACCTGTAACACAATATATATTTTGTACAGTTTAAATTATATGAGTATTTGTATTGAGAGTTTGAAATAAAAAACAGTACGCGTCAGCACCATAGCTTAGAACAGAGGATCTCAAACTTTTCATGCTTTTCGATCTGGGCCTTTGCTTACTTAATATTAAATTTTTGCAAATTCATGGACTTCAAATGTGTTTTGGAAAGTTGGTATAATGTGGTAGCTCGCTGCTATTTTAAAAACACATTTACTTTTCTATCTGTAGTGAAGTGTATACCTGTAGTGAACTAAAAAATACAAGTTAATTTTAAACATTTATTAGATAAAAGTTAAAATTTAGTACCTGTTGCACAGAATAAGAGAGCAAAAACAAATGCTTTTATGACGCTTTAGTTACAAATTTTTAATACTTAGCATAAATTTAGTTAGGTTTTACCTTAAACCTCCTAGGTTAGTAATGTCCAGTCTATTTTTTTTTTTCATAAAAAAGAAACAAATTAAGAAAAACTTTTATCTGGATTTTATAGAGATAAATAAAAAGTTGCTTTTTAAATTATTTTGTTAATTTGAAAGATAAATCTTACCCTTAATTGGGCAGAATTTGATTGATCTATTTCTGATATAAAATTTCAATTTCCAAATAATTTTAAAAAATACTTATAATTAAAGCTTTTTCATTAAATGTTTGTAATTATTATGTACCTGAGATGTGTGTGTGTTTTCAATTGCTTATATCAAATGCTCCTTAGTAATTTGTATTAATATTGGTTTAATTTACTTAAATATTTTGAATCGGCAGAAAGAAGAAAAAATTTCACACTAAATTCTCAAAAATAAATTTTCTGAGAAAAAATATTGTTTCGAAATTTTCAGTTAAATTAGCTACTTTACCAGAATCTTTATTTGGTAGCAAATGACATACATGGGTTTTCGACTTTCAAATAATATACCGAGAGAAAATCATATGATGCATTTTGTAAATGAATTGAAAATTAATTTTTTTTATTTAGCGTAATAAATATTTTTTTTAGAAACATGTTCTCAAAAAAAGAAAAAAAGTCTAGAGCACAAAATAGAAAAATTAAATTGCAACGAGAGAAAGCTAATCAGAAACTGGCGGGATCTCTAAATAAATAGCTCAGAAACACAACAGGATTAGACAGACAAGAAATTGAACCATGACCATCAACATCAACACACATCTGGTTTGGAATTTCATAATGAAAATTTATCTCAAAATGTAAATTCACCAGAATATGATCAAGAAGAAACCACGATTGTACCAATAGAAAACTTAGATGTTGAAGTAGAAAATTCACCCGGTAATAACATATCTCAAAACGAAGATTTTGACTTAGAGTTAAACGATCCAGCTACCTGGCCTGATACAATTTCTATAAAAATTAGAGATTTTTTAAATTGAAAATGGCCCTTTCCGCTTGATAACCAAACATTTTCAGAGAGATAATTCTGGCAGAAAGTTTTCAAAATCGTTCTATTATAGAACATTACCGAATGGAGAAAAAGTATTTAGACACTACTTAGTATATTCAAAATTTCGAAACGCAGTTTTTTGCTCTCTTCTCTCTTTCCATGTAAACTATTCAGTGAGAAGCATTCACAGCTTATTAAGAATGGATGCAGTGATTAGGCATATTCAACCCACATTTTGAAAAGAGATGAAAGCAGTGCATCTCACCTTAAACATAGTTCAAAATGCAGTGAACTCAAAATGACTTTGCGTAATTTATGTACCATTGAGGCAGCTCAACAAAGACTTTATGATGCAGAAAAGATCTACTGGCAATCGGTTATTGAACGGATTATTTATTTTATTCAATATTTAGCCCGGCAATATCTTGCATTTAGAGGTTCTTCGAAAGAGTTGTATCATAGTGATAATGGAAATTCTTTGAAGTTGGTTGAGACCATAGCAAAATTTGATCCAATTATCGCTGAACATCTCCACAAAATTCAAACATCTCAAAAAAAGAACATTGCTCATTACTTAGGGGATCAAATTCAGAATAAATTATAAGCATTATTTCAGAAGGAATTAAAAAGCATTGATTATATATGATTAAATTGTCAAAATATTACTCATTAATTCTGGACACTACACCTGATATCAGTCATACCGAACAGTTGACTGTTGTAATTCGATTTGTTTATAAGAATGAGGAAACCAATAAAGTCCAAATTGAAGAACATTTTTTAGGATTTCAATCTGTCGACGACACTACTGGACTGTATGAATTCATAAATGGGCATTTAAAATCGTTAGAACTAAATTTATCAGATTTACGAGGCCAATCTTATGATAATGGTGCTAATATGAGAGGAAAGCACAAAGGATTGCAACAAAAAATATTGAAAATAATTCGAGAGCACTCTATATCCCCTGCTCTACCCATTCTCTAAATTTAGTTGTATAAATTATGCAGCTAAAATTTCCTTCGAAACATTTAATTTCTTTGGAGTAGTGCAGGAGCTTTACAACTACTTTTCTTCGTCCGTTAAACGTTGGTCTATTTTGCAACAGTATGCTGAAAATCTAACTTTAAAGCCACTCTCCAACACCAGATGGGAAAGTAGAATTCAAGCTTTAAAACCATTGAAAAATGATTTGAAGGGAATTTAGAAAGCCTTTATAAATATTCAAGAAGATCAAACAAGAGACATGGAATCAAGAACCCAAGCAAAAAATTTGATTCAGAAGGTTTCCTCGTTTAAATTCATTTGTTCCATTAACATCTGGCATGATATTTTAAATTTAGTAAATGTAGTAAATCAAATAATGCAAAATTCTAAATGTGATTTACAAATCGTGACTGATAATTTACAAAATCCTATATCAGAACTAAATAATAGTCGATCAGATGAAGCGTATGAACATGCAACTGCCAATGCAAGTATCGTTGCTGATGATTTGGGGGTGGATACTGATTTCCCCCAAAGTTGAAACAGGTTTAAAAAGAAACTATTTCAAGATGAACAAACCGACGAACCAATCAACAATGTAAGACATAAGTTTAAGATTGAATTTTACAATATAATATTAGACACTGCTATTTCTTCAATTTCAGAAAGATTTATTCAGTTAAAAGAACACATTACAATTACTTCAAGGTTACTTTCTTACTACATTATATATTCAATTACTTACTACATTATATACCTAATTTAAAAAACTGGAGTGACAATGAAATTTTAAAACATTGTGAAGAAATTAATGGATACTAAAAATGTTATGAAAAGGACATAGATGGATTAAATTTGTTTGAAGAAATAAAATCTTTGCGATGTTTTACCAAAGGGTGTCGTAGCCTATCGCTACCTCTACGATTATCAACTCCCCTTCGGGTATTACCTGAATCTGGATGTGTTGGATACATAATAAAGTCACTACTTCTATTAACAAATCAATCTTAATTAAGAAAATTCAATAAATAAGAGATTACACAAATACTATTCAATTTTAAGAACAATAAAACACAGTGGAGAATGAGAAGGATTCAATAATCATGAACAACGGAATCTTATCTGAATCTACGACGGATCGACGCGTACAATTATAGCTACATGCTTATACTTAATTGGGGGATAAGTAAAACTAACCCCATACTTTTTGTTATGGCAGGTTCGTCTAGCTGCTGCTTTAACTTCTGGATTGGATTCCTTTAATGGGCGGCTTCAGTCTCAGCTATCTCTCAGTTCTTTCATGAACTAATTTTATCTACACTTTACAATAGATTTTACTCACGACGTCTACGTTTACACTAGAAAAAGCACTTTCTCAATTCATTCGTTTCTCTTCATTTCATTTCCCCTTTCATTTTATTTTCGAACTCGCTAAACCCGAACTTATATAAAATATCTCATTTGCATAAATCACGCTTTTGGCTCCCGGTGGAGATTAGTTGAAATAAATAAAATTTAGAATTTATGAGAAGGTTAATGAAACGCGTAAGCACCCGTCACAAGGGGATATGTCACCTATTGATGTTTTAAATTATATTTATGAAAACAATCTTATCGATACATTTTCAAATATTGCAATAGCTTTACGGATTTTTTTAACCCTGCCAGTTTCGGTGGCTACTAGAGAAGGAAGTTTTTCAAAACTTAAAATTATAAAAAAAAACAACATGCGATCTACAATGGCGCAGGAGAGATTATCGGACTTGTCAATTATATCCATAGAGAGTGAAATTTTGGATAAATTAAATATAAAGGAATTGATACGAGCATTTGTAGCTACTAAAGCTAGGAGAATCAATATTTTAATATATTTTCTTATAAATTTTTTTTAAATAAAATAGAAAAATATCATTTTTGCTTTGTTTTGTTTTTAAAATTTATGAAATAATAATAAAAAAAAACAATAAGACAAACGTGTTTCAATATTATAATTTTAAAGTTTTTCAGTTCGAAAGTCAATTTTCGAATACTAAAAATGAGTATTTCACATTTTATTTGTAGCATTTTATAAGAGTGCAACATAATCCCATAAAGGGCGCAAATTTCAGCTTCAACAAGGGCGCCGAGTACCCACGCGGCGGCCCTGCATGCTTGCGCCCCCCTTGTAGGGTTATAGCGCCCTAGGGGGCTTGCCCCACAGTTTGAAAAACGCTGTATAAAATGTTAGGATCTATTTAAGTGAGAGAGAAAGTCGGGATAGAGCTATTAATTTATTCAGGAGACTGTGTTCTATCCAATATTATAAACGTTCTGGATGTATGAGAAGATGGTTCCTGTAGGTTGATGCATAAGGAATTCTGTGGTGACAATTTCTACAGGTTTAGCCGGGAAGTGAAGGGTGAAGAACTCCTTTATATACAAGGTGTCCTGAAACGACGGCATAAGCTCTGCATAGCTAGATTTCTCGTTGGGAGTACATAAAAACTGCCCAAAGAAGCATTCCTGTGCGATCCATAGTTGACGAGAAAAATACGAAAAACTAAGTATGACGTCACTTTCGATGCAAGAAAAAAAACACTATTGGTCATATGAACAATATTTGCACATCTTTCCAGACGATAATGTTTAAAACGTTCGTCGCGCATGCCGCGTCATGCATGCGTGCGCCGTGGAATGACGTTAAGCCGCCGTTGAACTGGTATTTAAAAGGCTGCATCTTGCAGCTACCGGTAGTCTTCGTATGGTGGCCATGTATTTATTCCGTTCGTGACTACTGTGACATGAATGAACTGTGACATGAATGTGACAACAGAAATGGACTTAGTTGCTCGTCTGCATGCTGCTTGTACTTCGGTGGACCCCACGATGCTGCTACGTGGGATGACAGCCATTACACTGCGTGCTCAAGCCTGCCTGGATATGCACGGTGGACATTTTGAACATCTGCCTTATATTGTGCATATACTGCTGTTGATATGTTCAATAAAGCGTTTCTTCTTGCACCGGAAGTGACATACTTTGTTTTTCGTATTTTTCTCGTAAACAATGAATCGTACAGGAACCCTTCTTTGGGCAGTTTTTATGTACTCCCAACGAGGAATTTAGCTGTGCAGAGTTTATGCTGCCGTTTTGGGACACCCTGTATAGAGTAAAACCATATTGATTAGGATATTTTGGGTTATCTTGAATTAGGTCTTTTAGCATGGCTAGGAATGTAGCCTTTTATTTTGTAAGAATCTTTTCTAAATTCTATAATGAGATATTTATTGCCATTATCCCAGCAGAAGGAAAATGTTTAAATTTGAGAAAATACATTTAGAATGATAAAAAATTTGAGTGTGAAATTTATGTGATCATCTTCTTAGCAATATTACTGATAACTGGAATATTTTATTAAATAACATTTTTATCAAATAATTCAGAATTTTTCAGAAACACAGTATCAAGAACAATATGCGCTAGAGGAGGGGAAGAGAGGAATTCATTTATAGTTTATTCTGGGATGGAGGAAAAACTATCATTGTGCACCAGTTTATTTAAGAACAATTTTCTATGACGTCGTGGCCGCGGTTGCTTAGTGGTCAAGGTAACGAACTCATGACTGGTGTGTCAAAAATAAAATCGAACTTAGTATCCCTGAAAACCCGTCGGGTAGGGCAGCGACGCACGTTAAATCTGTCGAGAGCTCATATGTTCTCTCGTTGGTGTTATGTGGTCGTAAGGAGAGGAGGGGTGCCTGCTCAGGTGTCATTTAACTGTGGTGCAAAACGAAGAGGTCCATCACCGAAAGCCCTGTCTGTAATAGCCGTGTCAGCCTGATAATCTGATGAATGAATATGCCTTATTTTGATTTTGAATTGTCTGTATGAAATGTTTAGCCAAAAAAGAATAGCCATTTGTGTTGAGTGTAGATAGTTTAGTATTCCATATGAACGATAGAAATCAAAAACTGCTTACAATTTATAATTAGCTAAAATGTATAGGTATATTTTTAAAGGTTTAAAACACACCTTTAAAATGTCGTATTTACATGATTGGTTTTGATTTTTTATTAAAGTCACACTCTAAAGTAACGCGAGGGCTACGAGCAATGGACCTCATTATTTTAAGCCTTGGTCAAATGACGATGACGAAACCTAAAGTGGCACTCCCCTGTCTACGAAGCATCTACGGGAGGATTCTGAGTCATGAGAGATTTAGCGTGCATCATCCCCTCTACACGACTGGTAATCAGTGCCATTAGGACTCGAATCCTTTACCCCATGAGTCCTTGATAATGATAAGTCAGTTTTTGTGATTTTTGTAGCCTGCCTATTACTGGCCATGATCAGTGAATTAACGTATTCTGTTGACCGGAATTCGCCGTTTCTGCATAAGATTTTCAAATACATAGGTAAAAAAATATATCTCTGTCTGTGCTTATGACCTCAGGATAAAAGATTAAATTTCTAATTTATTCTGGGCAAGAGAACCCAATTGCTTGGATGTACTACGTTTTCTTTTACGACATTTTCGCATACGGGCTTGAAATGGTTTTCTTTCTAGTGCCCATTTTTGGTGAATTTGTTTATTTCATTGTTGTTGTTGTCGTGTCCTTCCCGCAGGGAAGGAATGAAGGTGGCCATTGCCTGTGAGACAGGTTGGAATTCTTAGCGATAGATGGCGACACCACCTATCTCCACCTCCACAATATTAACATGGAGCTGAAGGGGAGGGAAATATTGTCTAGCCCCCTGCACTCGTGGTTTCTGCCGTTTATTTCATTCATTTTCTGTAAAGGGCAATATTTAAATAATGATGCATTCTTATATATTTATAAATGAGCCTAAGCGATTTAAATGCCAATTAGTCTAATTATTTAAAAATATTCATATGTAAATTACTTATGTAGATTTTATTTATATAATATATATATGTTTATAGTTTACTTTTACGTTCTTTCGCGACATTGTCTAAGTTCAAGATAATTCGCCCTCCTTTCTCATGGGTCGTACGTGTTTAATTGCAACCATGGGCTTCCTTTCATATACCGTTCAATACACTTACAATAATACGTAAGGACTGCTTTTATAACTTATAAAAAGTCGGAAATTATATAAGTCTAGGAAAACTTATGCCTTCAGAGCCATTTACTATGATTAAATTCTCAGCAAACAAAATGAGAAGGTTCGTACCTTTTAACAATTCCTTTATTTTTTCGTAATCTCTTTGTGTTTTCATCATTACTATAAACCAAAATATTGGCAACCTTGTTGAAAATTAATTTAATTTTAATTTCGGATTTTAATTTTTTTTTTGGCAATTATTTGTGTTTAAATGCTCTTTTTACTAAATTAAAAAATAGATCCCGTTTCGGTGCTCTCTTCTTTCCTTTAATCTCATACTTAAGAAAAATCTTGTTTTTATCATCACTTACTCTTCTCGCTGGAACTGATTTGTATGACAGTAATACTTAAATACAGAAAATAAACTTTCAGGGAAAAAGTGTGCATGCAATTTTTAGTAAAAGGAACACGCCTTAAAAAAATTTCAATTCAAAACTGAACGCGAGTTGCCGACATACCGGCGATTTCCGACTGGATCCAAATAACCTTAACGTACCCGAACCTGACGCTTCATTTAAGTTCACTCTTCAACAAATCGTGCCTTAAAGAATTTATCTCTTTAAAAATTATTATGTTACTGGCAAAGCAGGATTACAAATGTGAAGGCTGAGATGGGACGATCTTGTGACGCTTTCTATCTAGAGGCTTGGTAAGTCACTCTAGGTGGGAAAGCTTGCAAGCCAATCGGGAAATCAGGCTGAGAGAAAGTCTGGAAGTCTCTTGGAGTGTCTCATAGAATCGAAACATCCGGGTTTCCACTTTTGGTGTCTCTTTAAATGTGGAATACGCTTTTACAAGTAACACGTAACGCAGAATCACTTCTGTTTGGACGTAACTGGGATTACTATTTGGCCATTGGTCTTTGTCACCCATCGTGCGGTGGACTTTGAAGCCGAAGGTTGGCGTGAGAACTACGACGGTCACTTTTCTGGTGGCTGGATGAGAAGAGGTCAAAATTTGATTTGCCTCTCAGCATAAGTGTATGATTCTCCTGTCTTGGATACTTTCCTACGCGAAACTGCGTTATGGTTCAGACGTCCTTAGTTCCCTCACATAAAAGAGGACTTTAGGTGAAGACTGCAGCAAACCTAAGACTTGACGAAAATAACGCCGAATACGATTTCGTAGACGATAGGAATGCTGTAATTTTTAAAACTATTTTGCGAAATGGGATAATGAAGTCATAAAAAGAAGATGAAAAACATACAAAGAGATTCCAAATGAATTTTTGTATTTAAGTTCCCCGTTTTAATAGAATACCATTTTTGAATGAGAGAAACATAAAATTATTCATTAAAAATACTGAACAAAATTACAATGCATTTACACTCTCGGTGTGAACTCATTAAAACTAAGAATTCAGTTTCAGATATTTTTCAAGTACATAAAATAATAAAGCCCGTTTCTGTTTCAAAAAGAAGCAGTGAATTTTAATGAGACTTTCCGTAATTTCATTCAGCAAATTGCCTCTTACCAAGTTATACTTTTAACACGTTCTGGATTCAGTAAGTCTACTTCACTCTTTAAAATAAACTAATTAAAACTAGTTTTAAAGGCACTTAACTAAAAAGCTCATTTTTCCATTAAAAAATGCTTTTCCAACTCAGAAGTCTTCATTAGAACGCTTTATTACTGAAAGTTCAATAACTTTAATAAGAAATAAATTCTTAAATATCCTGTATTGTAAAAATATTAAGTATTATGTCATAATTATGTTTAAATATTAAAACATAAAATTAAAAATCATATAGTTCCAGGAGAAAACGATGTTCTCAACCGTAAGATTTTAACGTTAAATAAGTTTTCATAATCGTTTTTAGTTGTTTTGAATTATTTAAGTCTCCTACTTCAATAGTTTCAACAGTTCGTTAAACTGTGGGGAATATTTTTCACTTGGCTTTTTAAGTGATTCTTTCGTTTTTCTTATTAAATCTTCCTTTTCTACTTTTCATTCGTATCATTTTTCTCTTTCTATTTAATTGTTCAATTTTAATGTTTAAATATCTTTTTGATTACTCTTTCAATAAAAATTCTTATGGGCTCAAAGACCTCCCATTGGCATGGTGTGGAAGCTTGGAGAATGCATAGGGTCGTTTCTTGACACTTGACCGAGGGTCAAAATTCGGCGTCCGGTATCAATAGCCCTAGTGTTGCTTCATAGTGCTATGTGATCAAAATAAATCATTGTAGAAGAAAATGCTCTTCAAAAAATGAGACTTTCGCTTATACTCAAGAGGGTGCTAATAGGACCCCTTAAGAAACCTGCTTCTTCACTTGCTAAACGGCGGGAATCTTTGTGGTTACGAAGCTGAGGAAGAGAAGAAAAACTTTATACCCTGCGTTATCTCCTGTTTGGAAGAAGGGACTTTTGTCAACTGATTGATGTTTGTGGGTTTTGACAGACCATATGGTGTTCAGAAAGCAGTTAAGAAGGGTAAAAACTGGTTTGTTTTTGAATCAAGCCTGTCCATTAAGAGACCATTCCATTTGTTTCAATTTCATGCTAGTAATTTCAGCTAAATGGTTCTGATTGCAAACTCGTGACCATCTTTGTTTCCATCGAGAAGTGGATTCGTTTGGTGCTACGTGGCTAAGAAGTTGTTTATGTTCGTCAAGATAGGAGATAATATTACAATATGGTTACCTTGATATTTATATATTTTATTAAATTTTTATTAGTTTTTTTCCATGGAAACCCCACTTCAGACGATTCTAATTCGATTAAATGAAATTTGACCATTTTCAATATCATGGGTGAGAACCAGAATATTTTTTTACAAAATATGAGGGCTGTGCTTTTAATTATTGCTACAAATTCTGCATTTATAATTTATTTTACTTTTAAATAATTTATTTTTAAACATTCGATAAAATTCATTAGAGGAAATTAAAGTTTATAGAAAATCGGAAGTTATCAGCAATTATTATTTATATTCTTTATTGATTCATTTTAATATGTTATATAACTGTTCTATGTATAATATAATTGTATAATGCAATTATTATTATATTATATGATTATTATTATATATTACATTTAATAATTATTACACTATATTACTATTAATTATTGGTTGATTTTATAGTTATTTTCAATGTATTCTAAAATTCTTAATTTGAAATATATTTTAAAGCACTTTTTTAAAATTATTTTCCTGACAATTTGTTACAGCTAGGCCTCCATCTTGGATTCCATATTACTCGACAACAAAAGCTCTGCTTGGCGCTATTTCTTAATCTCACCCCACGTAGCTTTTCCCACGTATCACTCCGATACCAATTTAGTTCTGTTCGTTCACTGATGGAACTAAAGACTACTTTGTAGAGAATCTGATGCAAGTTAAATCTGTCGTGAACCAAATCCCTAATGTTGTGATGTAGAGGTGGGTGGGGGAAGGACTGTTGTCAGTAGCTTCTGTGTTGATTCAAAATGAAACATTAATAAACAATTAAATTTTAATTTACTAAGTACTTCAATTGCTCTTTCCATTAAATGTATCTTTTCAACTTTTCACTTCCGGCTTTATTGCCTCCCTTTTTGGAAATAATCGACTCTAACATGTGTCTTGAACAATAACAACATAACATCAGCTGAACAGTGGGGATCTTTGCAGTTCAGAAAATCAAGAGATTTTATACAATAAAAGGTTTAATCAGATAATTCCAATGAGGTTTGGTCAAGGGATTGACAACCTATGGTATTTATTTATTATGGTTAAGAAGGGAAATAACTCTTTGCTTGATTTTTGAATCAACTCCGTTCTTTCAAAATTATTGTGCCGTCGTGACTCCAACTTTACTCAATTTCTGATCATCGAGAGTGATCACTGAGCTTTTGTAAAATTCCTTTTTATTTACAAAGATTTATCACAGATTGACATATATTCTATGGTATCTGTATGATATAAATTTTGCATCAACTCATTGATCTACCCGCTGTCATCCTGATATCTCCTGTAGCCGACCTCGCTCTTTTCCTATCGGGGATCTCTACGAACCCCCGGGACGGTCTCTCTCATGACACCTACAATTTCGGATTGGTATGAACACATATCTGCATCCGACATCCAGACTTAGGATTGGTTCTTCCGGAACAAAAGCCTGTCTAGTCTATGGTCCTTTTGCCATCGTAATATCGAAAACCATATGAAGTGTCTATAAATCGATCTGCCAGAGTGCTAGATATTTCTTCCTCACAATAGCCGACACTCCGTTTCAAACATTCAAACATATGTAGCACGGTTATATATAAAAGAGAATGGAAAAATTAACAGCCGTAGAAACAGGTGTGTCAGATCTATAGTTTACTTTGAAGCGAAGGACCTATGACGCAACTTTTCGTTTTAGGGCATGAGCGAATAAAAGAGGGCTAACAAACAACCGTCTAAGAGACGACGCTACACTATCCTTTTCGTCTTAAATATCAATGAACCGTCTCGAATAGGTTAAGGATTTGGTTAAGGCTCTTTGGTTGCATAGGTTTCAGGTATTTTGAAAGATATTGCTTCACCAAGGAATACTTATGGAAGGAAGCGATAAATATAAGTAATTTTGCCATCTACTGATTCCCCTGACTTATAAAGGGACACTGAAAAAGAAAGATTGATATAAGGGAAAAATGGTTCTTCCACTTATTTCTTAAGTGAGCAAGATTCCAAGAAATTACCTATTGGATAGAATTTCAGAAGCTTCAAATTACTCTAAACTTTTTGAAAGAGACACTTAATTTTCAATATGCCTTCATTAAGATGTATTAACATATGCGAAATTTATATAAAGCGTACTTAAACTGTACATTAGTTAAAATTGAGAGTTAGTTTTATATATAATGAGTAGCACAAAAAAAACAATGGATGCGTACTATGTTTAAAATGACTAGATTTAAATTTCGTCTTTGTGTAGGTACTGTTAGAACGAAAAATTTGCAAAATATATTTATTTAAAAATTGTAATGAAAAATATTGACGAAAAAAATTGGATAAGGAGAATTTATTGAGGAAATGAAATCAGCAAATAATCAAGGATAGAATAAATTCTTATAACCACCAAATTTCCCAACACAATGGATACAGCTCTCTTGAATCTTCTGAACTTCTATCTGATAGGTAATTTCTTGGAATCTTGCTCACTTAAGAAATAAATAGAATAACCATTTGTCCCATTAATCAGTATTTTTTACAGGTATGTAGAGCGAAAGGAATGTTATTATTAGTTAAAATGTGTACTGTACATTAATACCCTTTGATCACTTCCTTGAAAGAGTAGTAAAGAAAATACATGATTCTGCGTATATTTTCTTGAGAAGAATATAAGTAATTAAATAACAAAAAAATAACAGATCAATAGCAAAAAAAATGAAACAATTAAATGAAAGGAAATAAAGATTTATTTAGCAATTTTTAAAACTTTTACCCTGTTTACTTCTGTTGTGAAACATATGATAAAGATGTCTCCGATTGTAAGAATATTGTGAAAGTTTTATCATAGAGATTTTGGACCGTGGTAGCCTAGTGGTTATGATCACGGGTTCGAATCCTAATGTCTCTGAACACCCGTGTAGAAGAATCTGATGCACGTTAAATATGTCAAAGTGTTTAATCTTCTGTAGTAGATATTTAGAATCAATCTATTAAATGGTCTAAATCAGTGGTCTCCAAACCTTATTGATCTCGTATCCCTAAAATGAAAATATTTATAAGTACCCCGTTGTGTGGGTAATATGTATGCTAGGAAAGTTCAGAAATTGGTTGCACTCGAACACTGTAGGTCAAAAAAGCACTTTATTGAGATCAGAAATAAAATACCATCAAAGCATATATATTTAGCTCTTTCTGTAATCATCAGTTGGCTGTGAACATTTAGAAGATTGCGGCTCTAACCATTCAAAGCTCTAACAGCATTAGTCCATCCTTTGATCGTTGAATCAGCATATAACTAATTAATCTGGTCATCATGAATGAAATAGTTTCCTTTTAGATATTCTATAAGCTTGGGAACTCAAACTATGGTATGCACTAGGTGTGTTATGCTCGATGGTCTTTCTTGCCTATCCGAATCGGTTAGGTTCTTTGAGCTGTTGGGACCCTCTTATTATAACTTTAAGTGTCATTGAATGTGGGCATCCCGATATTCCATGAGGAATTTCCACACAAGTGTATTGTTCCGCTAGCGAAAATCACACCCTGTTCTACGTTCTTCAACGTGAAAGTAAATTTATAGCGAAGGCCCAATTTTTTTCTTGTACCATGCAGCAATAATTTTCGCTACTCGAACGAAAATTCCAAAGTCCGAATCCCCTCTCTTATGAAATGGCCTTGTTGCGAATTATTGCCATTTCTTGAAAAAGAAATGCAACTTCTTACATACACACTCACTCAACTAATTCATTGGCGTACCCCAAAATATCATTCTGCTTACCACTTAGCGTAAGTTATCCTCACTTTTGGACACCACTGGTATAGATGATTTAAAAATGGTTGGTGGTTTTAAACTCAAGGAAATCTCAATTTCTGGCAACCGTTTTGTAATTCTGGATCAGTGTTTATTCAACCAAGATATTAGCCTAATTCTACCAAAGGTTCATCATCCAGAATATTATAGACTATTAATAGTGTCGTAGTCTCCCACTCCCCCTTTGCATATTATCTATGTTAGGATATGTAGGATTCATAATTAAAGACTACTCAAATAATAAATCACTTATTTATTATTTCTTTAAGACAGAAATCCACAATTAATAATCAACTTTAAGAACAATAAATTATCATGGAGTATTATCAGAATTCAATTATGGACGACGGAATACTAACTGATATCACGAGGGGAATAACACGTACAATCAAACTACACATCCAAATCTAAACTACAAAAGTTACAGACCTGAAATCTTCTTCAGAAGGAACCTGGAACTAGTAGAATTTAGGAAGTGGCTATAATCTAGGATATCTTCAATAACTTCTGAACCTCCTTAATGAATCTTTTTCAATAATGTTCTTTCCTCTATCAAATTTTACTTCATTAAACTAGACGCTTAAAAACACCTTCTTAGGCAACCACTTAGTTTACTTTTCAACCCCAAACACGGAGTTCTACTCTATCAAACCGCTTAGTCATCCTTATCTCTTCATTTCATTTCTCCCTTTTATATCTCTTTCGAACTCGCTAAACCCGAAACTATCTTATTTACATAATTCACACTTCCAGCTCTCAGTGGGGATTGGTCAAAATAAATACAATTTAAAGTTTTTAAGAGAAGGTTAGTGAAACGCGTAAGCACCCGTCACAATAGTACAAAAGAAAAAAGATTAATCAATGGTACTTAGCTTGGTGTAAAATTAAGCCAATGAAATTCATATCAGATATCGAGATGTGCATCGAAAAGTGGTTCTTTATGTTTATAAAATAACTTCTGTAACATAAAAGAAGCAAACACAATGTCCATACAATAAGAATATCAATTTCTGATGTTTAACTAAGCTTCAAAATCGTAATGAAGCCTAAATGTGTGTCAATTTTAGATAAGAAAAAGTTAATATTTTTATTCATTTCTTTTGTTGTAAATTATATACCAGGTCCATATTGTAACTAACTGGATCTAGTCCAACAAAAATAAAATAATAAATTATAATTTAAAAAAAGCCAAAATACACCCCCTTTATAGTTAATCGAACTAAGTTGTAACTTAACCTTTTAATCACCAAATCTGGAAATGGGATCTGAAATTAGTAACCAAATGCAAGATGGGATCTGAAAATGGGAAATCTTTAATCCTGATGATCATGATTAGAACAATGGAACATAATTATTAAATTATTGTATTGTCATCGGCCCTGGACAAGTGAGCAAAATTTCGAATTCATCTGACCTTTTAAAGTGGGTAAAAATGGAGTTCAAAGACTCCGTTACATACAAGTGAAGCTTATAAAAGGGTGTTAAAAAGGAATATAGTAACATTCCCTTTTTATTTCTAACGATAGAGCTGAAAATGAAAAAAAATGCTCTTCGTGAAGATAAAAGGAAACTGACATACTATGGTTGATCAAAGCAGGACCTCAATATTCTGAACTTCCCGTATTTTATTGCTGCTCTTTAAAAAATCAGATGGTTTTCTTAAAATCTAACATAAAATCTAAAATACTTGAATTATGATTCAATCCAAGAAAGTATTTGAATTGTTTGTCTCTCACGAATGTTTCAGAAAATAGATATTGGATTCTTTTTTCCATACCAAGAGTTGGATTTTCTATTCAAAATAAATCCTTAAAAATCACTTCCTTTCTTTATCTCTTTTACTACAATCCATTTTGAAGACTATTTTACGGAGTAGTCAAAATTTTTACAATGCGAGATCATCGAGCAAAGCGTTTCATTTTTTTTATGTAATCATAAAATGTTAAGAGTTATTTTTAGCGCCGTTTCATGATCTATATTTAGCAAATAGATTGTCAGATCTTACCAAAACTCAAAACACAGAAGGGGTCTGCTAAGTAAAAATATTCGATTTTTGATAAATCTTTTTTTCCCTTCTTTTTTTTAAAAAAAAGAATTATTCCATTATTTATTGTTCGAAACTTCAGCGTAAAAAGTGTTGCCATTTTCGGGATGCGATGAAGAAAGGAAATGTTATATTTTTCTCGTTTGTAAGCATTTGGAACTATTTTAATGGAAGTTGAAGAATTGTACAGTAAAAAAAAAAGGATAAAAAATCTGTAGAGTCAAAACAATAATTATTACATCAATTGTTATTTATAATTCTATTTCAAACAAGTGCATTTACTTATACAATTAAACAGTCTTAGTGGCTTTTATGAAATATCTAGGAGAAAAAAAAGAATAAATAGTATAATATCGTACCATTTATATTATATATTGTGTTTGTCACCTTATCAAGATTAACAAATTAAATAAATGATTTAAAAGTTTAATAAGTAGTACATTAATAATTTTGAAGAGCAAACAAATATTTGTAGAAGATACTTTAAAAATTATTTAAATCTGTATGCTTTTTTCATGACGTCACTCTGTATAATGTAAATTACTAAGGTGCTTTTAAAAAGGCATTGCTCTAGTGGACGAACTCGATGTTATGTTGCTTCTGAAGAGTTGTGGGTTCGAATCCTGTTATCCACTGTGTACAGGATACTTTGACGTTCAGGATAATTCATGGGTAGCGTGAGAGTTAAGATTTTAAACAACTGATTTATTACATCCACCGCCATTATTTAAAATATGTACACTTGATTAAAAGTTATCCAAACTGTTGACTATTTCCATTCTACAGAATTTGTTATTTGTGAAGGAGGAGGCAAACACAACGTCTCTCTTTTTGAGTGCTTCAGATGGACTGTTCTCTCCACTCTCTTGGGGGTGGGGCTGTCCCTTCTTAAACCTCCAATTTCACTCGGGACATGGCTCACAGGTGGAGCAGTGTTTTCTCATAACCATCGATTGTCGGGCTAAAGTCGGATGAAAAGACCCCTCAATATTTTAGGGGTACACGTAGGGGTACACGCTCTCTTCGGCTTGCAAAATGTCGTTGATTCCACGCTCTGTAATCTTTAACTAATTCCATTCCTTTTCAATCTTCAACTCTAACAACTAACTCGTGGACTTAATGTTAACTCCTACTTGCACACTCCAACGTATCAACTTCAGCGTGCCAAAACTCCAACACATGTCAACTTCTACGTACCCACCTCAAACTCGTGAAAACAGAATTTATTTAATATACCTCATTTACATAATTACGTTTCCTTACTCGATGAAAGTTGCTTGAAATAAATATTTTCTTTAAAGATAAATGAAAGGATTAGTAGAACCGCGTGTACATCCGTCACAAAGTGTTAGTAAATAAAAAAAAATTACTTTAATTATTATTAAGACTTTGACATAAATAAAAAAATATTACGCGCAAAAACACATTTTTTATGTTTTTGAACCCTTTCTTACTTTCTTTTCAGTGTGCACGATTAATATAACCCATAATACAAGATTATGATGTGGGTTAAGCCCATCGATAATTTTGGACAAATCAAAAACCACCCACCAACCCAGAAAAAAAACTTTCCTACACATGCTCGAACATAATAACTTTCTTTATACCTTGCTTTATTTTTCCGTCGCATTTTTACGAAAAAATGATTTAAATTTTTACTTGTTTTCAAAAGAAGAAAATGTGGTGAAGTATTTTTAAAGTTATGGGAAATAAGTTTGCTGACAAGCACAGTATGTATATTTATTTAGAAAAACAACTAGCCACAGTCTGAGTAATGTTGTTCGATATTTTATTTATTTAAACTTGAACTGGGTTGTTTGTTAAAATAACTGAACTTAGTTTATATATGAGATATACTTTAAGTGTGTAATCATTTATTTTTTTCTAATGGGGCTGGTATTTTAAATCTTTGCAGACCTAGTACATTCCCCAGAAGCTGGTACCACTTTTTAGCGCCGCACCCTATAGGCGATACCAATCACAGCAAGAAATTTTTGATGGCCAATTTCCTCCACAGAGAGAGGCACCTGAGCTCTTGATGATGCGAAACTGTGCTAGGATTTAATTTTGCCAAGAGCATCCAAGCCAAACAGACACTCTAGTGACCTTTTATATGCCGCATAATCATACGACATGGATGGACGGTCAATTTTCTGCATCTTGAAAATCCACTGACTTGGGCCGAGGTCGAACCCACAGCCTTGGGTGTTCTGCACCCAAGGCCAGCGACAAACCAACCGCGCCACCCAGCCGGCGTGTAATCATTTATGTAAATAAATTTTGGAGCAAATGTATCGGCTGCGTTAGCTTAATGGTTATGGTCACGAACTCATGACCGACGGGTCATGAATTTGAGGCCTAGTGTCACTGAAGACCCATCGTGTGCTCCCGTTGACCTAGTGGAATAGTCTGGAGAGAGGGAGGGGGGGCAGCTCAGATATTGTTCTTGTCACTTAACCGAGGTTCAAAATTACGATGTCCGTCGTCAGTAGCCTTCGAGTTCATTTGTAGTGTCACGTTAATAAACACTCAGTCATTTCTTTTCGTAAATGATTTAGAATTTATGTCAATTTATGAATCAGTCGGTTAATTCGTAAGTACCCAATTTATAAATATATGCAAAGGAGAATGGTACAAACATACTACAAAAGTGCAGAGAGTAATTAATATTGTATGCTTTGACATATTCAATATCGCATTTATTTCGTGGCCGTGGTAGTCTTGGGGTTACAGCAGTGCTTTTCAAAGTTTCAATAATTGAGACCTAATATTCAATCGTAATTTTCACCACGCCCCCCTCCATACACACAATCACAATGTATTGAATTCAATAATACTATACTTTGACGCTAAAGCTACAATGCGACTGTAGCATCTTAAGTGCCACCGGCGCAGATAAACTTCTCGCTAAGCCAAAGCGTTAATTGCTACGGACGTATATATACGTTTTTCCGAAGTACGAGCTTTTCTGTGAACTGCTATCTATAAAATTATTCATAAGGTTTGGGAATGCATTAAAAGGACCCTGGGAGTGTTTGCGATGGTTTTATTTCAGATGATTTGCTTATTTATACCTTTTCCCCCCCCCCCAAACACATTACATACGCATATCTACGTGGGAAACAGGTAGCATTGGGGAGTGAATCGTGTAACTTTCAATAGACAGTTCAGGGATTAATTATTAATTAAATTATGAAGATAAGTGATAAATGTTAATTTTTGTATATAATTTTGTGTATGACAAGCCCATGGGGGTCACTGGTAATTAATAATGTTGTTCTTAACTTAGTTTTGTTAAATTAACTATAAAATACATTGCGCAGTACTGATACATTTATAAGTATATTATATTAGTGTAAATTAGTATTTTATTTTTTATTATAACAGAATGTATTTTGTTTGTTTATTTTCAGTAAATTCATTCTTTTTTTAAAGAATCTTTTATTTTCGACATTTCAATATGCTCGCTCCCCCTTGTAGAGTTATCACGCCCCCTACGGGGGTGTGCCCCATAGTTTGAGAAACGCCGGGTTATGGTCACGAGCTCGTAGCTTATGTGTCGTGGGTTCGATTCCTGGTGCGACAGAAGATCCGTCGTGTATAGGTGGCTGATGCTCCCCCTCATTACATGCAAATACATATCAGATTAATAACAAATACATTTAAGAGACATTTTTCAATGCGTAGAATTACTTTAACATGGTTAGTTAAAAAATAGTGTTTTAAATTGTTACATAAGTATTTCATTCAACCACTTGATTCTTTCAATTGGTTTTCAACGGTTTTCCAAGAGAGCGAAATAAAGCTGAAATACATTTTCTCTCAAATTGAAGCGATACAAAGAGATTGAATTTTTTTTCTGGGAAAAGGCTGACTTGAAACGATTGCTGAATAATTCATGAAGTCGAGCCGAGAAGCCAGGAAAGAACAAATTCTTCTTAACTTTATCACAGAAAGCAGAACCTATCTCAAGAGCTTCATCTGCTTCCGTAACACAATCCTGATGCTCCTGTAAGTGTATTTTTCCGTCAAAGTATAATATGAGATCATTTTAGTAGAACAAGAGCGAGCTTTTCCCATTTCTTCATTTTCGAGAATATATAATACTGACAGAAAACTGCACGAATATCGACGACAAAGTTATTTCGAAGCAAAGATGATAGGCGTAGTCTTTTAGCCGTTTCTTTTCCTGTCAAATAAGAATCTGTTCAGATCGACTAATTCACTTGGATCTGGAAATTGACTTCGACTGCTATCTATCATTTATTATTTATTGCGATTTTTGATATGAATAAACGTACCTTGGAATGATTCCATTTTTGCAGAAAGTGTATGTACAGGTTTGCTAAAGAAGCTATTTCTAAATGAAGAACTAGAATTCTGATGGTTGGATACGATATGTAAAAATCCTTTAAGTTCATTTAAGTTGATTCAAATATTGCATCTCTCTTATGATGAGTTTAACGAAAGTTCTCTTATCATAAGAGAGATGCAGTATCATATCATAAAAGAGAATATATATATATATATAATATAAAATTCATTACATTGCAGTTATGAGAGATATCTACTTCGAATTCTCAGATTTTCAGTTTATTTTTATATGAATAATACTGATTTAATAAATTGTAGTTTTTAACACGCTTTTATTAGCTTCACCTTGTGACGGGTGCTTACGCGTTTCACTAACCTTCTCTCAAATCCTTAAAGATTGTATTTATTTTAACCAATCCCCGCCGAGAGCCAAAGGTGTGACTTATGCAAACAAGATATTTTCGGGTTTAGCGAGATCGAAAAAGATATAAAAGGGAGAAATGAAATGAAGAGATAGAGGATAACTACGAGGTTGATTAAGAAGGTGATTCTGAGAGATTAGTTTAACTAGTGGAAGTATATTCGCCTGAGGAAGGCTATTGAAAAAGGTTCATTAATTCGGTTCGGGACGGAACTGAAGATATCAAGGATTGAAGCCGCTCCTTAGAACAAACCAGTATTTGAGAAACCTGCCTTAAAAAGGTATCAGGTCAGTTATTTTCATAAATTAGATATAAATGCGTAGTTTGATTGTATGCGTTATTCTCCGTGGTTTCAGTTAGTATTCCGTCGTTCATAATTGTATTCTTATCGCACTCCACTGTAATTTGTTGTTCTTAAAGTTTGATTAATATTTGTGTGTTTCTCTATTAAGAAAGATTAATAAATAATATTGATTTATTAATTAAGTAGTCGTTAATCATGAATCCAACATACCCAAATTTAGATAATATGCAAAGGGGAGTTAATAACCATAGGGGTAGTGAGAGACTACGACAACCTGTATATAACGAAATATTTGAACTGATTTTTACTAACTTTAAAAGGTAGATTAATTCAAAATTTTGAACACTTCTCAAAGACTAATGACGATACAATAATTTAATCATTTTGTTCTATTGTTCTGATTAGAATCATCAGTATCAATGATTTCCCATTTCCAGATTTGGTGACTAAAGGATTAAGCTACTGCCCTAAATTGAAAACGCTCATGGTTAATACAAATACAACAAACAAAAAAAAGTGTTCCTTACGTGAAAAAAGAGAAGCATGTGTTGATTGATCGACATTTTGCAAACCAGGCCGTATCGACACTCTGACAGGATACAAATGGGTATTCTTGATTCTAAAAAAAAATAACTCATTTAAGATTAATTCATCAATTTAATACATATTAGTTTAAAAAACTAAAAATACACGCGTTTATTGTGGGTTGAAGTAAAAAAATTAAAAATAAATTATTGTTTTAAAAAAATTTAAAGGGTTAATTGAAATAAAAGGTAAAAAAAATAATTCATTATATAAGAATAAAATAATTAACGAGGAAATTAATGTCATTGGAGTAAAAGTATGGAGAGTATTGTACTAAATTTTTACACTAACTCTGTTTTTCAGAATAGAACTAGTATGAAATTATAACAATTGATATCGAGCGCCCAATGCTTTTTCTGCAATGACATTAATTTTCTCGTTAATCATCTTATTCTTATATTAAGAACTTTTTTTTCTTTTTAGTTCGATTAACTATAAAAGCGTGTTTTTGGTTTTCTTCAAAGCTATAATATGCTTCAAGAAGTGTGGGATTAGACACCGTTTAAAAAAAAATGTTTGATAGTTCTAAATTTCCGGAACATATTGATAATATTACTTGCATGTGAATGAAGATCTCTCAAAAATTGGATTATATGATAGAAACAAATGCTCCGTTATGCATACAACTATTTCTTCCGAGAATGAAATGTAATGTTAGAATAAAGAATTTTGTAAGAAACCACAATAGGCACATATTATTAACATAATAGGATAAAATATAACTATTTGCCCATTTCATGTAAACACTAAGTGAAATACTATTATTGAACAGATGCAACGTGAGTCAAATGTATTTATACGAACAGTCGGGTCTTGATTTAATGACTTCCTCGGAACGGAAAGTTTTGTTTGTTAAATCGGATCGGTATATTTTGCTCATCGGGGTTCAAACAAAATAAAATGTTCGCAGTATTTGGAACTGCAATAGTAGGCATCTACACAGAAAGTAGAATAGTTAGGAAAGTCCATAGCATACACCTTTAAAAACAATTTTTATTCAACAGCTAAAAATATCATTAGGGAGTTATTTCGTACCACTTAACTGGAAATTTTAGAATAATAGATATTTATATAGCAATATTTTTTATTCTTAACCCGAAAGAGTTCTTTTTTGACTTTATGAAGAGAGAGAAAAAAACTGCGGCATTTATATTCTGCTCTAAGGTATGTTTTCATTGTTTCTAAACAAAGCAAAGCATTCGAAAATGTAATAATTTTGACAGGAGATTCATTATATATCAACTTCTGCAACATAATCGCTATTTCGCTGTAACAAATCAAAAGATTTTCTCCACTTCAGTTGCACAGATAGGTAATCTTTCGACAAATATAACACAGTCGTTAAAATTTTAAAATATTCCATGCGTTGTGGAGTGAGATGAGATAAGAAAACAACTTCATATCCTACTCAAAAATCACACGAGAGGTTACAACACTCTCATGACTCATCATGGTCTGTACCGTTTCTTGTCGGCTGCTACAAGAAAAAGTCTTTCTGTTCCGGACAAAAAGGATGTACCATTTGAAAAAAAATCCAGTTTTTCTAATATAAATTAATAAAAAAAAAGGAATTTAACTGAAATATAATTCTTTAATTCAGGATTTATTATTATTTAACTAGGGTTTTTTACTTCTTTTTAATCGGGGGGAGGGGGATTGTTAAATCAGAACTACAGACGTGTGATTGATTTCGGTATTAATATTAGGTCACATGTGCCTATCTGACTGGGAAAAAAGATTATAGAAACTTCCACACATTAAAACACAGTAAAGATTCTGCATGTGGAACGGAGCACAGTAACGGATATTCTAACGTATTCAAATTATCATTTACTTAATTGAAAAATAACTCTGAAAATACACTTAAAACAATTATTTCCATTTTCTTCAAATGTACATTTCAGTTGGTTAAAGCCAATCAAATATAGTTGCTTAAAATGGGTTAAAGAGCATCATCATCGAACAATTCAAAGTTAGTGGAGGTAATAGGGTCTGATGAGCCCCCACACACATTTTGTTTGATGACAGTCGTTTTAAAGACATGATGAGAGTTGGTAAAGTTTCAAATCTTAAAGGCTGCAAAAGAACTGTTAAGGAGGAAGAAATATTATAGGAGGGTATTTTGGAGGATCGGTTTGTAATGCGGGAGAGTTTAATTGAGACATTTTGTCGGTTAAAAGCTCTCAGTTATTTGATATGGTTAAACTACAAGGTAACACCATACTTTTTATTTAAAAGGGAAAAAAGTCAAAACATGTGAATCTGCAGTTTCAAGACAACTGTACTGTTAAGTGAGATGAAATTGGTTTGATAAAGACGAGATGCTTATGTCTACAACTCGTATGAGAAAGTTTGGAACACGTTGGAACATGGTATGGAAAGGAAATTCGAACATCTACAAAATTCGTTTTCATTGAAGAATAAAATTAGAGTGATACTTGTGATACAGAGGAATCATATTGAGAGTATACCCAAGATCACAGGTGGGGAACCGGCGGCCACCATGAATTTCTTGTACGAATTCTCTCATAAAAGCTAACACTTGTATTAGTTAGTGTTTAATTATACATATTACAACAGCTTGGAGGATCAATAGAATTAAATAAAGATTGGCATTACTGTCCTTCTTTATGGAATGTAATTTTAAGAATGGCATGTTTCAATGACTGCTTGTAGAAATAGACAGTTATACATACTAAATGCAGTGTAACGAAAAATATTAGGGCCCTCCTGCAAAGTCAGATTTTGCCTTTAATATTTTATAAATTTGTTAAATAAGTACTTGGTGTTTGTCAGACTGTGGGTCTCCTAGAATCCTGCCCCCCCCCGTGATGTAGGGGTTGCGGGAGTGTACATTACGCCATGGAATGCCACCTAGTGCAACAGGACAACACTACCAGACATGCTCATTTAGAGGATCAATTAAGACTTCGCGTTATGAAGTTTTATGCTTAATTCAATAAAAATACCAATAGGGAAATATAAAAAAGTTACAATGGTATCTGTAAATTCAATAATTTTATATAAAAATAATAATAAATTATCAATGCTATAATAAGTTCTTACTCTTATGTAAATGCAGAAATATTTTAAGTTGCAACTTTTTATGTCAAATAAAAATAAATAAGTATTTTTCATTTTTTTAATAATATTTCTATAGAATGCGCAACATTGTTATATATATACAAAAACTATAATAATTTCATTAAGTCGCGTTCATAGGTACATCAACCAATGCGGACTTATTTATAACTACTTAATTTACATGTGTTCTCTAATAGCAGAAGGATTCCTTGCCTCTGCCCAACATCAGTAAAGCTTAAAATGATGAGATAGTAGCATATGGATGAATAAAAAAAATAATATTTCGTACTTTTTTCAAACGAGCAAATCGGGTTTACAAAAATATAATTTGCAAGCTTTATACTGAATTATATATATAATCCTTCGCTTATGCCACTCAACTAGAAGAGACAAATTTAGAATATAAGTAGAGTACAGTAAATATAAAATACTTTTAGACCATATAACTTCCTCACGATAGTATTCGTAGATAGTAACATAATCTCTATCAATTAATTAATTGAATTCCCACGGAAAGCAGAGTACATGTAATATTTTCTCTTAAAACATTCAATCTCTCCATAAATGATATTTAATAATTTACAAAATAGTTTTTTATCTTTAAAGTTACCTCTCAGTATTTATTCGTAATTCTGTAAATGTCCATAATTCTGAACAGGGTTGTCAAATCAGGACCATTACAAATCTATCAAATTCCATCCGCTTATCATTGACAAATTTGTAGAGTAGTGCAGAGTGACACATTGAGAATTGTCCCGCTCACCACAAGGAGCACGCATGCCATCGGTTGCTGACCTCTGCTCTAAACATTGAATACGGTCATATTTGGCTAAGAATTCCACCAAACTTTTCCTAGTCCTAATCACTTCCTACCTTGAATTCTTAAAGTAAAGTTTCCTTATCCAAGTCTCAGAATTGAAGACAGTGAAAGGAAGTTTCCTCATTTATTGTTCTTCTGTAAGGAACATCTTCAAAATGTGATGGATCTTTTCCATGATTAAATTAGATGAAGAACTCCTTTCCTGTAGTGTGATAATTTCGGAAAAATGATGGGTAGCTTTAGAATTAAACGAGAAAGAAAGAAAAAATTCACTTATTGATTTATTATATTCACAGCAATTATTTGAAAGACTGAATAGCTTGAATAACTTGTATCTAAATGTAAATATTTTAATTCCATGGAGTATGTTATTGGTGAAAGAGGACGAAAACACAACGTCCCTTTTCTGATGCTTCAGGTGGACCGTTCCCTCCCCTCCCTCGGGGAGCACGCACCTCTCCTCCTTTTCACATCTCGAATTTCACTCGGGGATCGGTTAGCAAGGGTAGTGCTATTTTTCTCATAGTTTTTGAGGGAATGTCAGATGAAGGGACCCCACAATATTTTAGGGGTGATCGTGTGGATATGAATTGTGAAATGTGCTATCTGTATGGCAAAGCCAATCTTGCAGCTGTGTGAGGCGGGAAAACGTTACAGTAATAATTAAATTTTTATATAATTAAAAATAAGCTAGATTCGGTATGTAGTTATTAATCTTAACAAACATTTAAAATTAATTTGAGCTGCAGTGCTTTTTAAAATTTCATTTTACAAATACCTATAAAATATTTATACCGTTGTTAGTCCAGTAACAAATGTACAGGGTGGTTAAAAATTAAACTGACACTTTTCAGAGGCCAGTAACTACAGTAATATTAAGTGGATCTGAATAAAACTTTAAATATGTATTAAGTAGATCATTGATCCATGATTAAGCTTGAAAAAAGCAATAGTTTGAATTTTTAACGACAAGTGGTGCTGTATGGCACACCAAATGGATACAATTAAAAAGAGTAATAAGTTATAAAATCGATAGATCCTCTGGGAGGGGCATTTATCCCCATTAAACATGCCACGGGAGTAGAAGAGAAATGTATTAATCGTAAGCATTCTTAACAGATTGATAGCAGTTCTCCAACTCCTTAATATCATAATGAGGCCTTGTTTAGTTTGCTTGAATATAAAAACCTACTTTTGATCCTTCTCGTTTACTAAAAGGTCACATGATCCAATAGACATTCCTTCCATGCTCGATAAAATCTAAGTGCTGTGTTTTTAATTTTAGAATGCTTTTCATTGTGTTTGCCATTTGGGAAATCAATTAAATTCATACGTGCAATGAACAGTTGAGTTTTTACAACAAATACGTAAACATTCGATATCGTTACTTACGAATGAAAAACTTCTGTTTACCCAAGCTACCAACACAGAAGACTTAATCAGGATCCTTTTTTGATCAAAGTGGGATTTTTTTCTATGGGAAAATTCCGGGAGTTTGATTGAAACAGGGTTGTTTGTTTTGCTCTTGAAAGAGCTCACCCGTGTGATGGTCGATTGAAAACAGAACGAAATAAGTTGAATTCCGAGTCTGTATCTAATTCATTGAAAAGTTTCTTATATTTGTTTAGTCGCCTTAAATTCTGTTAATGGACTACGAATCAAGTTTGGGGAGTGATAAAAAAATTTGTTTCCCTAAGTAAACCCAGAAGATTTCGGTGTATAAAAAGATTTAAATCGTGAATACTTAAAGAATGCTTAAAATACCATTCTTGGGAAGACAAGTATATGGTACATTAATTGCATGATTGTTTCTTAACACGGAGCTACGGAGCACTAAGCCTCCTGATCAAGGTAAAGGATTCGAGACCGGCGTGTCATCAGTTACAGCCTAATACCGCTGAAGAAGGGGCCGATGCACGTTAAATATGTCGAGGCTCAAACGTACTCTCGTTCAAAATTTCGAGGTATGTCACCCTCGAGTAGCTGAATAGTGCGACGTGAATGCACGCAGCAAAACGGGTATTATTGACATCAGACTTTGAAACTTAGAACCGTATTCAAGTGACGAGGAAAACGCCTGATGTATAACATCCCACTCTTTCCCACCACATCACCTTGAGTACTTTGAGCTTCATCAGATTTAGCGTGCATCAGTATCTTTGCATAGGTGGTCCTGGTGATGATGATGAATGCCCAAAGGAACCGAGCTCATCCGAAGAGGGTTTAGACCTACAACCAATCCCTCGGGAAACAACCACCCTCACGTCCAGTTTTTATTGTAAAAAAAATATCAAAGTTTACATTTTAAACAATTTCAACTTTTTTACAAATACAAGATCCGGGTAGATTGGGGGTTATTATCACGAACTCATGGCTGCCTTGGCATGAATTAGAGTCCTAATACCACTAGGACTAGACCACTAGATCGGCTGATACACGAAAAGTTTGTTGTGGCTCAAAATCTTCAAGTCGGCAAGGTGTGGTAGTTAGGAGAGGGAATTATCGCTGATCTCGATTATCGCTCTCGGCACTATGGCTCAAAATTACAAGGTCCGTCACCTCTTGTTACTTTGAAGTACGGCATTAATTAACTCACACTCACTCGCTTGAGCCTAAACATATTCGAAATGCATCAGTACTTCTTTATAGCAGGTTCTTTTGTTGCACTGGGATTCAAACCTATGACTAAAAAAAAGCAACACCGGCAACACATTATCACCCATGACCACCTGTGACTACCGAGGCCAATGCTCTCTCTCGAATGTTACTTTATTTTAATAAACTTTGCTGTTATAAAATAAAAGTGTTCCCTTTTTTTCTCAAACTTGCTAGTGACGTCACTCGAATATCAAACTTCATGGTGCAATCAATTATTACGGCCATTCTAAAGGTCTAAAATTTCAAAAAATAAATGTGAAAGAAGTAGATAAATTTGAAATCAGTGTATAATAGTGCCAACGTGTATCAACAAAATAATCGATTAATAATTTCTTAAAATGCCGGAGACAGAAGCACAGGAAGGATGTATTCCCGCCTTAACTATCTGCCAACATTTTGTTTACATATTGAGTATTATAAAAGGTCACTTGGCATCCGATTCATCATAAGCACATCAGTTGATTTTATAGTAAATTTTTCGAGCGATATTGTGCATCCTGTCAATAATAATTTAATAGCCCGTTCAGGACTTTTTTAATTTCGTTCCATAAAGAGTATAATAGTTTTTGCTATCAAAAATGAAATAGATAGATCACATTTTTTGATGTATTTGTCTGAAACTTCAACTGCTGATATCACGCAATGTTTAGAACACAGTACCGAGTCACGTAATATATACACAGTAAATGCACAAATATGTTATGTGTCCGATGCATACATTTTATATCTGCAATACACAGAATTCGTATTTAATTTAGATAGAGAAAAAATAAAGTATATATGTTTCTTCAAACACACAAAAAAAAATTATATTTTTAAGGATAGGTTTGAGAATTGTGCTATTTAGAATTAACTATTTAAAACTAACATAAGGGCTATATACTGGAGACTGATTTCGTAATTTTGACTCATGGTCAAACGATAAGAGTGAGTGAATATTAACGTCCCTTTTGGGGACGGTCCGTGTCATTTTGAACCATGGTCAAGTCCCCCCTCCCCTCCCCTCCTAACTACCACACCACACCACGGGAGAACGTTTCAGCTGTCGACGGATTTAACGTGCATCGCTCCCCTATTCGGCGGGTCTTCAGTGGTACTGGGATCGAACTCATGACATGCTAGCCACGATCCGATGCCTAGACCCCTTGGCTATTGCGGCCACGTCAAACGATAAGGACGGCACTTGGAGTGAGGTACCAACTCACAACTAACGTGAGATATTTGAGCATTTAAAGGTTTAAAGTGCATCAGCTGTAAACTAAGTAACGGCAACATTGGTCTAAATCAATTTTTAATTAATTAAAAAATATAGTTGCATGACATTCCTTCTACGCAACCATCAGTAAAGCTTATAGTATTTTTTAAAATGCCTGAAGGCCGTTGAAGTTCATTGGCAAGGTTGTTGTGTCAACGACGGAGTGTCCTAACGCGCCGCGTACCCTTGAAACGTCATGGATCGATGACGTCAAGAAGTTATTTCAACTTCGGAAGCAGATCGAAAAGCTCATGTCAGGTTATTAGGGAGGGCGTTCAAAAATTTCTCATTGCCATCGTATCAATAGGAGAGTGACATTGTTTGCAAAATAGCAACGAGTTTTGTCATGCAACAGGAAACATGTGATTGTTTTGCTATAAACGGAAACGTTTGCTCGTCATAGTGAGACGCAGTTAGTGCTGTAAGAATCGGCTATAGTAGTCTGCGTTGATAGCCTGTAGGTACAGCATGCGTAAAATCACACCCTCCCAGTCATATGGCCCAATCAGCATAGCCTGCATCCAAATGGGCTCCGCCAAGATTTCTGTGGACGAGGTGAATCTTTGTGACGTCATCCATTTGACTGACGTTTTAATTCAGATTCATAGACTCGTGCCCACGTCTTATCAAAAATACCCATGTGTCTCTTTCAATGCGGTACCTTTTTAGGTGGGTGCCAGCCAGTGCTGATTCTTTGAGGAGTTGATGGGGATCCCAACGGGTAGCAGTTTTCCTAATGTTCAGACCTTTCTTCATAATGTATCGCACCATTTGATGACAACCTCTAAGGAAAATTCCGGGACATTCCATTGACAGTCTATGGCTACACAGGATGCCAATCTAATTTTTTCGGAATGGAGGGCTCACCTGCACGTTACAAATCTTCAGCCTCATTCAGACCCGAATGAAGAGCTTTAAACCATCGTCTAACCGTCCTAATAGTGATGAATTTTCGCCAGAGACTTCAAGTAGTCTTTTATAACATTCTGTTGAATTTCTGTCACTCGATTTTAAACCACGACCGTTGATCACCTATTGTAAGCATCCTTTAGAGTGATGGGAACGAAATTCTTCTCAGTAAGGCCACACAACAACTACCCTTCTAACTAGATCGTCTGTTTTTTGTACCCTACACATCGACAACAGCGCCACTTCCCCGCTTCCATATTCTATTTGCACATGTCCTTTCTTAGGCGAATCTCTTGGCTAATTTGCCACTATTTATAAAAATTTTCATCCCATGTACATAGTGGGCCATTACTGTCTGGCATAGAAATCAAGCCCATGACTCGGTAAAAACAACACTGACCATACACATTTGCAACCATGACCACTCCACGACCTCATTTTTGTTACTCTTTTCAGTGATTTACAAGGGAATGTACGAGTGGTTAAATTCTCTGTTATACACCAAAGAGATTTCTAATTTAATTACGCCTCAGAGAGCTTTTGTCTACTTTTAGTGATGCTCCCCCCTTCTATAAAAATAGTCTGTGTACAACAGTAATTCTGAAACTTTTAATATTTGGGAACAGATTTTCAATCATAATTTTCATCGCCCACCCCCGTGCAATAACAATGTATTGAATGCAATAATAATGTACTTTGACACTAAAGCTGCAATACGACCTTAATTATAAACAAAGAAACCTTAATGAAGATAAGTATTTTGAATGCAACTTTGTATACAATTTTGTATATAAGCCCATGGGAAAGTCAATAGTAATTATTAAACTTGTTCTTAACTTAGAATTCTATTAGTACCGCACAAAGTATTGATAAACTAATTGTCAAATGCTAAGTATATTATATCAGTGTAATTGTGTTTTTTATTTTTTATTATATCAAGAATTTTGGTAACGGTAATAGTTATACATTTGCGTGGAACCTTAGAGAAATCTCTATTATCCACTCAACCATAATAAGTAGAAAAAAAATAAGAATAATTAACTGTGAAGTGTTACATAAGAATATAAAGCAGTCCACAATGAGTGCAGCGCAACAACGTTGGTGGAGAGGTGAGTGAGAAACCACTCATCTAGTTGATTTAGTTAATGAAGTCACATCTCTGACAACCTCGCCCGTCTTTTAACCGGCTGCCGCATCTCGACAGAACGAGGGGAGAAAAGGGAGGAATTTCTTTAATATCATAGATTAAAGAGAATATTATTATTAAGTCCGTTACTCATTACCTCTTAAATATCTGCGTGCGGTTACTGAAAGGAAATTAAAATGAATTTTGTTACTTTTCAGTAAATATAAATAATTCTTTTTCAAATCTTTTATTCTTGACTATTCGACATGCCCCCCACGTAGGGTGCATCCCTAAGGAGACACAGCTTGAAAAAGTGGTGTACGCCATTATAATATTCTGTTGTCATTATATCTTAGAATGCTAGGGACTCTTAATAGGTTTTCTTAACTATTGAGTCGAATACAATGAAAATTTTTACTTTGAATTCTTAGTGTTATATTCTCATTTTAATATATATTTCGCATTCTATATTATTTTATTGTGCACTATAGTCTGTCAGAAACCAATTACTCTTTTCTATTTAATTTCCTTATTTCTTGAAACGATAGAAAATTACATATTTTAATTTTGATATCAAATTAGTACCATAAAACATTTAGTTATGATACATTTACATGTATTTTCTACAATACGCATATATGATAAAATAGCAATACATAAACAAACAGAAAGTCATGTGGAGATTTCATTTCAATGGAGCCTCCTAATGCAAATTTAAATATCAAATAGCAGTTAACAGGATTTCTATGTCAATTATATTAATATTATATATCAACATGCAAAGCTAATCCCATTAACACTCATACAACCAAGTTTGAATATGAATCCGTACCTAATTTGCATATGAAGCTAAAGTGCATTAACTTTATCCATGTAATGGACAGATGGAATTGTATTTCCGTGTTAATTTCTGTGTAGATTAAAGGAAAACATCGCCTTTCTTCTTAATCATAATTTAAATATGCTTTGTGATGAATGAATTTTATATGAAATAGGAGATATAATTTTATTTGTGTAGCTTTCTCTTCGACGTTTTGTTATGTTATTTATAAAACGAGAAAGTGAAACTTAATAAATAGGCCGTGGGAGCCAAGTGGGCCTGGCCACGAAACTCGCAGCGTGCAATGCTTCTGTCGACTCGTGAGTTCGAATCCTACTGCCAATGAAGAACCGTTGAATATAGAGATTAATGAATGATAAATATGTCGATATTTAACAAAGTCCCTACAATGATGTGGTGTGGAGAATGGAACGTCAGTTCAGGCACCGTCTTCGTTACTTGAATGTAGTTCAAAATTACGAGGTCCGTTGCTAAAGGTCTTAGTGCAGTTTCTGGGGGCGAGACGAGAGTAATGTACAATGAATCACAATAAATTCACTTATAAATATACTAGTTCTTCAGGTACATTGTGGTGGATTAGGCCTCATTCTCAACGTCGTGTCTGAAATAATTACAGACATAGAAGATTTAATGGGGGCTTTTTTTATTTATGATATCCAAAATTTTAAAAATATTTATGTACTTGTGGAGCGTTTTCTAATCGATTCTGGGTGAAATATATATTATTTATCTTTAACTGAAACTTCAACGGGGCTTAGCTTCAATGATAGACAATTATTCTTCCAACAGGGTTGCCCATCAAGATCTTTTTCATGAATCAATGCCTTTTAGAAGATCTTAATAACTATAATCCTCAACTGGGGGGGGGGGTGTTGACCTAGTCGGCACCCCTCTCTCTCCATCTTGCCTGCTAAAGTTGTGGGGGAAACAAATAAAACTAATTATTATTATGGAAGTTGCAGGTGATGGTTTATCTTCACACACACTTAAACAATCACAAGTGAAACTACAAAAGGAAACCTAGGAGTGATATATAAAGCGTTATCTAAATCTCAATGTATAATTCTAAGTAAACCCGACTACGTGAACTACATAAGGAGAACCAGCGCTAATAAACCGATAACTAATTATAATTTAATCTATCTTAGATCCCCTCAACCTAATAATTTAATCTCTTAGCAATTACTTCCTTAAGGCGACACAGTACCATCTTTACAATTTTTTTTTTATTTTTAATATTTGACATTTGGTTTTAATTGTATTTTATAAAGGTTAATATTTAATAATAACTCAATACAAAAAAAATTTTAATTTCTTGCAAAATGTTTGGAAAATTTAAATTTTTTAAAATTTTTTAAACATTTTTTAAATCCCTAAGGCTTTTTTAAATATGCTTATTTTCTTTCAAATTTTTTTCCCAAGTACCTTATAATATACTACATAAAACTGTGCATCAGTTTTTTTCTGCTGCTGCTCTTTAAATTTTTATTAATTTTTTTAGTGTTAAACTTCCAAAAATTCTGGAAAAAACATTAATTTTGATTTTGAAATTTTTTAGAAAAAGTACTAAACATGTTAGAGCTAATTCCATGCATAGTTTTACAAAACATACATTTCAAAATATGTATACAAAGTTTCAAATCCTTAATTCAATTATCAAAAAAGCCTTAGGGTTTTGAATAACAGTATATGTACAAAAATTCAACATGGAGAAAAATGAGTTTAAAGTTTTCATTCCTTGAATAGCATGATAAAAAATTCCTCCAATAATCTGAAACTTTTATGGAATGTTAATTAGTTTGTTTCAAACTGCTTACCATAAATTTTTTTAAAAATTTACACGAATAAAAGAATATACTTGTATAATGAATATATAAAAGAAAACAAACAAAAATGTCAATATTTCATAAAACATTATCTTAACAATTTTAAAAAGAAATTAAACACACACTTTAGATTTAATTCCATGCACAGTTATATGCTACCATAATAAACAACATATACACAAATATTCATACTATTTTTTCATAATTTTAAAAGCCTTAATATATTAAAAACTGTTCCGAAATGGAAGAAAATGCAAAAAAAAACACTATTCAATTTAAAACTTCTTATAAAGAACAATATCTCACAAATAAAATATATAAAAATTGGAAATTTACAACCAATAATTTGCTTAAATAAGTTTGTTGAATGTTTTTATAGTAATTACATGTTGAAATTTCAGATATGGGAAATAAAACATTACCAAAATAAAGTGTGCAAAACTAAGAGAAATTCGAAGTTTCACTGTTGACTGCAATTGCTTTTCTTACAAATTAAATTTTGTTAAATTTCTAGCATTCAATCAATGTTATAAAAATTAAAATATAATATAATATAGTAAATATAAATATAAATAAAATAAATTAAATTATTGCATACGTGATCAATTTAAAAATTTCCTGCTTTATAAGAAACACCTTTTTCACGAATGAATTGCTCTCTGCGTTTACGAGCTAGTTTGATTTTTTTTCTGCACCAAATTGTACAACATTATTTTTCTTTTTTTTCTTTGATATACTCTTCTAAAATCTTTATAAATTGTTAAATTTTTCGCTATGCTGTTCAGATAAATTTTATTTCCTTGTTGCATAAATTCAAGTGTTTACAAAGTTCCAACGTTAAATTCAGATACTGCATCACAAACTGCAATATTCACTCGTTTCAATGATGCGGAGGATATTTTGGAACACTTACTCCAAATAATGCTGTGCAGAGTTTCATTGGAATTTTAAGTCATGCACCGAATGCAACGCTCCAATAAATCATTCGAAGCAAGTCTCTGGTAAATAGGCAATACTTTTGCCATGTGAGCCTCATTCACTGGTGTTTTTACCAGTTTTTTGTGCAAACCTGGTTTTCTACCATTTGCAATAGCTGACTGATAAAAACACCAAGACTTTTGACTAGAAGGGCATTTAAAGTGCTGGGGTTTTTCATCAGTGGAAATGCTATGGAATAATGTAGCATATATGGCAGTCTTCATGTTTTCGGCATTGCCTTTGTTGCTTAAAATGGCATTCTGATAATAATACGTAAGCTTTTTTACGGTCTCATCTTTCAAACTGCCATAAGATTTTCCACCGAGAGTAACTCCTCTTGAACGCCATTCCTTTACACATTTTCGGAGAGCTGTTCCTATTCGCTTGCTCACATGGTTCACACACTCTTCTTTGTTTATTTTAACATCTCCATAGACTTTTGATTCAGTCAGATGTTGAAGCGCTTTGGAACCACCCTCTGAAAGTACTGTCGTGTATCTAAATCCAATCTTTTCAGATGTCGACCACAATTCGGATGCTGCATGGACTTCCATCGAACCTGAAGAGCCACAATGGTTTACACGACAAGAATCTCAAAAATGCTTGTGTAGCTCGCAAATTAATATCGTAGGGCTGATTTAGTCCATTTTTTTTTCATTAAAAATCTGCTCAGAAGTTTTCATTTCATTAATAATATCAGCGCAAGAATCACACACAACTTGAATATTTTCACAAAATCCATAGGCTCTTCCAAAATTTATTCGCAAAGAAGCATTTCTTCAAGTATTACATAGAGTATTTTTAAAAAGATTCGTTAATGCATTTTTATCAATAATGACGTATGTTGGACATCTGGATTTACCAGTATATTTTTCATCCAAACGAAAAAAACTCTTGCATTCTTCTTCTTTTGCACACTTCAAGTTAGTGTTTTGAGAAACTTTTGAACTTGTCTTAGCATCTGGAAACCACCTCTTCGAAGCTTTCATTGTGGCAGATTTAGTATGTCTTTTAGGCCTAGGCATGTTACACTTTTAAACTTTTTGGAGAAATCAAATTAAATTTTTAAATGATAACTATTTCAAAACGCCAAATTCGTTGTCGTAAAGCAACTTTTCTTTCTCTTTAGAACAAAGAGTACAAAAATATAACTAAATTTGGAGGAACAAAACTTCACAGAAAACGCAGTAGAATAACTCTCGTATAATCAAAACAAAGCAATGATTTCATTTCAGTTTAAACACTAGTCAGCGTGGAATAAAAAAAAATTGTTCTTTATTTATCCGGCTCTTTTCTAGCAGACGATCTGAAAAGTGGGCGTGGCAGCTTTGTTTAGTCTACAGTCATGCAGCAAAAATGGATAAATAACTCAATAAAAAAATACAGCTACATCTCTGAAATTTTGCAGACACATTTAGAAGAATTAAAAGTATCATATAAGCCAATAAAAAAAATCGATTGTTTGACGGTTTTTAGGGTACCATATCGCCTTAACTCGCGTTATGTTTGTGAATGAAATATTCCAATACTCACACTTACGTAACACCACAACAACTCCGTGGCTTCTTCTATCTTACATCTACAAAACCTATAGACTTTATATAGTCAAACTAATTTAAATATCATGGTTTCTTCTTGAAAGGCTGTGAATTAATGTGAATACTAGCCCCAAAGTTTCTCCAAGATGATTAGCAGAAAAATGACGTGAATAGATCCGTTACAACTAAATATTTTTTTAACATTCACTCACACTTCGTGATATTCTCCGATAATTCTCTCTTAAACTTTATTCAAATATGGGTCATGGTCACAGATTCATGATCAGCGTGTCATGGAGGCGAAATTCAGTGCCACTGAATGATTGAGCCTAGTGAATGAATCAACGTGCCTCAAAATCCTCTACACGGCAAAGCTATTTTGTTTATGAGATGTGGAAGTTCATTGAGGGGGACCAGCTAAGGTGTTATCCTCGTCACTTGGACATAACTCAGAATTTCGAGGTCCTTTTCCAATAAACCTAGCATTGCTTTATAGTGTGACCTTAATGAACACTCACTCCGATTCTTTAAATTTGTTCAAATTGTAATATATATATAAGGTGGTTGGTTTTAGGCCTAACTTTTCAATAGGGTTATGTTTTGCTATTATTTTGAAAATTTCTGCTGTACGGGGAAGGTTGGTTTCGTAAAATATATTTAACCCTAATTTTGCTAGTCCTAATTCAACAACACCTTTAGAAATCATAATAGGTCTTCATTTTAGTCCATTGACTATTCTGGTTTCTAACATTTTAAAGTTCTAATTCTGTTTCATGCTATACATACGCTTAGTTAATTCTTGTACAATATACTTTTCCATCATTTTTTAAAGTTCTGTTTCTTGAAATCTGGTTTAAATCTTCTAGCTTTGTTAGTAGTATAATTTAGTATTATCAATTTTATTTTACTATGTATTTTTTTCATTTTAAGATACTATATATATATATGACAGGCCCCAGGCCTGCTGGTTAAATGAGGAGGGCATCATCTATAACAAGTACTTCTTTTATTCTTCTATAATAATCTAATATCCCACATGGTGGCCCTTAGGCTCGCAACACCATAGAACAATAGACGGTAATCCGGCCAGGAGTCCACCAGCTACTTCTCTCCAGTACGCGTTCGCCTTCGTCATATACGGATATACGGATATAATTTCGGGTACATGGGTTTCTGGGAACCCTCAGACCCTTATCTGGCTAGAAAAAGTGCTGTATAGGTCTTGGTTAAGTTGCATTTTCATGCTGGATAGTATGGAGCTTAGCAATTGGACGAGTGGCGGCAGGCCGGTTGGCGGGGTTTCGAGGCGATGATCTTTGGCGGCTCGGTTTTGGAATCTGGTGGAAGAGAGAGCGTCTTCCAATTTGGATGTAGTAGTGATGAGGATATTGGCTCAAAAAAGGCTGCCCATGGGGGTGTGAGTATGTGGAATGATGTGTGGCGACGCAATGTCCAGTAGGGGAAAAAATTTAAGACAAGTATGAAAAAAGCGACCGGCGGGTTCCTGCGAGGCGGACACCCTCCTTCGCATTGACCGCGCACGGCCGTGCTGCAGTTATAGTCTTGAGTGTAGCGGGAGCTCTGAGCACTCCGCCAAAAGAGCAGTTAACATTGAATGCAATAAATAAAAGTGGATAAAAAATAGTTAAGAGAATTGAATTTAGCAAATAAAAATAGAAATTTAAGTTATGGAGGATTGTACGAGTCCAGAAGAATTCTCCTGGGTCGCTTCCTTTTAACATTGGCTGTATAATTTTCAAGGTTTTGCATATTAATATTATCAGAGCTATTGAGTGAATCAAAAAATTTAATCGAGATATTTTGGAAATGCTGCTTAAAGGATGGTATATTTAAACAATTACGAATGTCGGCGTTGCGCATGCGTCTAGTGGCGCCAACTATCATTCTGATGAGAGTATTTTGAGCGGTATCTAGAATTTTAATATTGGTCTTGGCTGCATAACCCCAAACTGGACATGCGTATGACATGATGGGACGCAAAACGACTGTATAGAGAAGCACTTTGTTATGCAAATCTAAATGAGAATTCCGGTTGATTAGGGGGAAGAGTTTAAACATTACTTTCCGGAATTTGTCGCGAGAGTGCAAAATGTGTGATTTCCATGTAAGTTTACTGTCGAAAATGAGACCAAGGTATTTAGTTTCCTGAGACCAGGGTATAATTGTGTTGTACATTGTGGGTGGAGGTGGGAGTGTACGCTTTCGTGTAAAAACGACAGCAGCCGATTTGTCGACGTTAATTTTGATCTTCCATTTGTTGAAGTAATTTTCTAGGAGTGCGAGATGCTTATTTAGTGCAAAAGTTACTGTTTTGGGTGTTTTGAAACATACGAGCACCGCAGCGTCATCTGCGTACATATTGATGTCAGTGAGTGAATATGTTGGTACGTCATTTAGGTAAAGGTTAAATAAGATGGGACCGAGTAACAATCCCTGGATTACTCCAGCATAAATGTTTTTTGTATCTGAATAAGTGTCGTTAACTCGCACCGAGAAGGTGCGGTTAGTGATGTAGGAGTGGAGAAGGTGAGTGAGTGGTGGTGGGAAATTTTTTGTAGTTAATAAGTTTGAATGTGAGGCCGTTTATCCAGACTCTGTCAAATGCTTTTTGAATGTCTAAAAAGACGGCCCCAGTGGATCTTTGTTTTTCAAAGCCAGCTGTGATAGTTTCAGTCAGTTTATGAAGAGGGTGAGTAGTGGAAAGGGTTTTAGTGAATCCATATTGGTTTGGGTTAATAATGTTATTTTGAGAGATAAAATCTTTAAGTCTGTTGAGGATGATAAATTCGGTAATTTTACTTAAGCTAGAGAGTAGGGAAATTGGCCTATATGACTCAGCCAATTTTGAATTTTTACCAGGTTTGAGAATTGGGAATATTACAGCCTCTTTCCATAAGGTAGGAAAGTGATTAAATTTAATAATTTTGTTAATGAGAATTGCGAGAATTAGTACAACTTTAAGAGGGAAATTTTTGATCATTTTGTTAGTAATGAGGTCCTTACCGGGAGCTTTTTTACTATTAGATTTTTTAATGTAAGTGATGATTTCGTCCGGCAGAACGGGTTCGAGGTAGGTAGTTGGGTTAGTAGAGAGAAAATTGCTGACTGTTTTATTTATGTGATCGTCTTCTGTGGTGTCATCTTTATTTTGTGGTGAGTTTTCTGTGAAATTATTTTTAAGTGTGTCTGCTAGAATGTTTGCTTTTTTTGTCTGTGATTGCACTTCCTGACGCGCATTCGAGTGGTGGTATCTGATGCCTTTTGTTTTTGAAGAATTTTTGTGTGCTCCAAAGGCTGTTGTCTTGAGCATTAAGTGCTTCCAGCCGTTTATTCCAAGAATCATTTTAATATTTTTTAAGAGTGTTTTTAACAATTTGTCGCCTTCGTCAGCGCTCGCTCCACCTTTAAATAGGCTTATTTACCCACAAATCCTTACGCGATAATAAAGAGTTCGCTCTATTTTTATTTCTTACTCCCTTAATTTTAAAGCTAATCTTTTCAAACCTGACACACACACACACACACACACATATATATATATAATATATATATATAGATAAACGCAATGTTTGAACACAAAAATAAGATCGTATTTACGGGTGCGCGTTATACGCCGTGTATAAAAACAAGAGCATTAAAAATAACAACAAAATAAACATAGAAAAAAAATATAGGTTTTATATATATATAGAAAAGCTGTTGTTGAAAAGAAATGACATTCCTTATGATTTTAAATATTTGTAATTATAGAAGTATACTACTTTTTCTAAAGCTCGCTTTAATGTTTCCACTAAATATCTTAAAAACATAAGATCATTACGGAAGAACTTTTCAAGTTTCTTCGTGAAAAACGGGTAGCGCTTTATACGCCCGATTTTACGGTAATAATTAAAATTTTTGGGGTATTTGAAAATTGTGCAGTATTATTCGGAAATCATATATTTTTGCCTTGTCTTCTTTTCGAAATAAATCCAAATTATTAATCAGAAATAAGTTTATAAGTCTCAGTATTAATAAATTTCAGAACTGTTTTTCAAAAAATTGAATAAATATGCAATTAATTCAGTATTAACGTTTTATACGAAATGAAAGGTTATATCGAACTAAAATCAAAATGTATTGATGCAACATGGTTTGTATTTTAAATGGAATAAACCCTAATCTTGCAGCATTTGACATAGGAGAAAAATTTCTGGATAATCTTAAGATCTTCTGTGCATCTCATTATTATGAATCGCTAGAAAGTTCGTTATACGATTTTGATACCTCGCGACGGCTTTGGTTTCAGAATCTCCACTGGAACTTCACAAAGTACTGGGGGCGATGTCAGTTGGATGCAAATTGGAGTAATTGAGCTAGTTTGAATGAAAGATAATTTTCTAGAATAATTTTTTTTTAACATTTATAAACCCCGTGCACCACCGAACGTATAACACGGGGGTAAACAACACAGACAGAAGAGAAAGGATTATAACACAAACATCCATGCCTTCTCCGGGATTCGAACCCAGTCCCTGCGGCACCGCAGTCAGCTTCACTGACCACTATACCGGATGGGCGGCCTAGAATAATATTAGATTACAAAGTCATTTTGTATTGATTCCTTTAATGGATCAAAGGTTTCCTATTGGTTAAATCAGGAAACTAGTAAAGGGCAACGTTAATAATAAAAATGAATTATTTGGCATAAGCAATACTATTAATTTATTTTTCAATAGGCTTGATATAAATGTATAAAAATATAAGTTATATACCAAAACCAATAAATGAAATACAATTTTAAAAGTTGTCCTGAATTATTTTTTAAAATTTATTTTGTTTATTAAGTAAAAAATTAAAAACACTTCACAATCTGAAAAGGAAAAATATCCAGTGACGAAGCACTTTTTTTTCAACTATCCCCAAATGAAATAAAAAGTTGAACTTATAATTTGTCTTTCTCATGTTTATACTATATATCTCAAATAACAACAGGGTGTCATATTTATAATAATGTAACTTCATTTGCATGTGAGAAAAGAAGCTATACATTGAGAATATATTCAGTTATTGAGTAAATTATAAATATATGTAATGTAAGGTAAAAAATAAGAATGGTATTAACAGTTAAATACAAAAAAAATTTATTTGCTGCATAGTTAGACTGATGCATTTTATGATTAATTAGGGAGATTGGCATTGTTTAATGAACAGATAGAATGATCATTTTTATGATAAGATAAAATATTATTGTTTATGGATACATTGGTGTTGTTTTATGATTTGATAGTTAAATTGATATTTTTTTTTTAACATTTATAAACCCCGTGCACCACGCAATGTATAACACGGGGGCATACAACACAGACAGAAGAAAGGATTACAACACAAACATCCATGCCTATGCCTTCTCCGGGATTCGAACCCAGTCCCTACGGCACCGCAGTCAGCTTCACTGACCACTATACCGGACGGGCGGCCTAAATTGATATTAGATGACATAATTGGTTTGGAATTAGATCCCACAATTAAATTGGATATTGTTTTGATTAGATAATTATATTGCCATTGTTTTGTGATTAGATAGCTTGTGGTATTGTTTTATTGTTTCTGTAGTTGGGTTACATAATATATATATTTATAAATAGTGTTAGTCAGCATAGCTAGAGGGACATTAGATGGCATAGTTAGATTTGTATAAATTTACAGCATAACAATATTAGATACTTTGTTATCTGTTATGAGTATGTGGAGCGTGCTATGATTTTGCAGTAAGCATAAGACTAAATATAGAACAAGAGAAATATAAAATAAGACGCTAATAAATTTTTCAAAGCTAAGTTCGAACATCTAGTTGTACCGTCATGAGTTATTGACACCAACATTGCAAATATATAAAGTTCCTTTTATTAAAAGGAAATATTGTTATATTCTTAAAAATTTGATTTAAATAATTTTTTTACTGAGACATAGTTTAATAACAATAAACGAATGCTCAGAAGTATGTGACGGGTGCTTACGCGTTTCACTAACCTTCTCATAAATTCTATATTTTATTTATTTCAACTAATCTCCACCGGGAGCCAAAAGCGTGATTTATGCAAATGAGATATTTTATATAAGTTCGGGTTTAGCGAGTTCTAAAAGAAAATGAAAGGGGGAAATGAAATGAAGAGAAACGAATGAATTGAGAAAGTGCTTCTTTCTCTAGTATAAACGTAGACGTCGTGAGTAAAGTCTATTGTAAAGTGTAGATAAAACTAGTTCGTGAAAGAACTGAGAGATAGCTGAGACTGAAGCCGCCCATTAAAGGAATCCAGATATTAAAGAAGCAGCTAGACGAACCTGCCATAACAAAAGGTATTAGGTTAGAGTTTTACTTACCCCAATTAAGTATAAGTGTGTAGCTATAATTGTACGCGTCGATCCGTCGTGGATTCAGTTAGGATTCCGTCGTTCATGATTATTGAATCCTTATCATTCTCCACTGTGTTTTATTGTTCTTAAAATTGAATAGCATTTGTGTAATCTCTTAATTAAGAAAAATCAATAAATAAGATTGATTTGCGAAAATAAGTAGTAATTTATTATGAATTCAACACATCCAAATTTAGGTAATAACCGAAGGGGAGTTGATAATCTTAGAGGTAGCGATAGGCTACGACAAGTATATCTGGGATTTAAATCATTAGGCATTGATATATTATTTGTTCAAAAAGATAACAGCCTTGTTTCTTTTTTGGGTATTATCTAATCCATGATTGCTGAAATTTATTATTTTCAATAAAATAAATAATAATTTTTTAAGAAAAGGGGGAAATTATTCACGAACATCTTGCATGTGTAAAAAGAGTATAATGGGTTACACTATTGACTTTTTTTTCAGAAGCAAACTCGGCGCTTTGTCAAGCGAGGTGTTGAACAGTGTAGAGCAAACGTTTTGGATCGCTTCGCGACTGTGGATTAATAATGGATCTATCAATAGGCCCTATAAACCAAAATGCTTAGACTTTTTGGGGGAAGATGTTTTGAATCACTGTTCTCCCACGCCTTACTAAGATGTGGAAATTTGCAGGTAAGGTCATACTATTTTTTGGAGGCGTGGGGATTGTTGAATTTATCTTTGCATATTCATTGGGGAAGAGCCAGATCTTCACTACACCTATAAAATGAGTAATTGCGTGAAATTCATATTAAAAATTGGTACGTTATGATCACAAAAAGTTTCTATCGTCTAACTATACGTTTACTGACTTCTCTCAGGGAGTGGTAGAAGAATCGAAGCAATTTGAGTTTTATAAATTTTGATAGATAATTAGACAAGATGTAACTTATTATTCGCAAGTTATGGTTATTCGTAGTAGATATATCAATAGTTTACGTCCTTCTGAGAAATGTGCTAGTAGTTAGATATAGTCATATATTTTTATTTAAGAGTAGAAATGGTTATTTTAATCATGACTCTCGTATTAAAAAAAAGAAAGCCTTTGCTTCCCGGGAGTATCATTATTTATGTCCTTTAAATTCCAAAATCAGTCGTATATTTAACACATGCTTAATTGTTTACAGACAACTCCAAAAATATTGAATTCCAGATGCATATATAAAATTCCAACACAAAACTCGAGCAATTAACTTATATTTTCCCCAAATTTAATTTTTTATTATTTGCAGATATAGTTATGGCATAAAAGGAGACACTCCTTTTTTACATTCAAACCTATCCAATATTGTACAGTTGTGCAATAATGACTGTCAGAACGAAGGTATAAAAATGATATTAATGATAAGAACACAATAAATCTAAATAAGAAAAATATAATTTATCAGAAAAATATAAAACCAAACCACAGAAAAAAACTTTTGAACTGTGTTTTAATTTATTTTATTTGAATTTTTCCTTTTAAGGACATTTTTTGCTGTTTCCGAGATTGCTTAATGTCTTTCATCAATGTTTACGGCATTCAAAGTTACCTGAGAAAATATTTTGCGTTTTCACCTCAAAATCAAATCTTTTCATTCACAATTTTGGCACGTAAAAACCTTTTCTAGAATTTTTGAGATATTATGATTCTAAACCGAAAGCGTAATTGTTTGATGTTTAATGAACCCCATAGCTTTTGTGCTTACCCATACTTTTATTTTTGTGACATTTTTCAAAAATTTTTAAAGGATTTATTGATATTCTTAGAATTACGTCAGATTATGAAGCTTAGAAAATACGGAAAAGTCTGTCTAAAAATTTTGACATGAATCAAATCTACATCATAAAAATAGAGAGTGTATGACTCACATTTTTTCTATAATGCTGGAGCTTCCCACTAGAATCATGATTCTATAATTCACTTATTCAGAGCTCTTGTTTTGCGTTCTGATAAAAGTGAAAATGTTTCTGAAAATTACTTGGGAAAACAATAAAGTCATGAATTTGGTTTTTTAGAATTCTTTGATTCCAAAAGAAAATTTGAAAAAATTCATAACCACTCAATTTTTTAATATTGATTTAAAAACTTATTGCAACTCATAATAATTATCATTAATTGAAAGTAATGCTAAAAATGAATACAATTAACGACGATTGTGTAGCAATCATTCCTAAAATGATGGTGAATTCATTAGAACAATTTTGTTGCTCATTTGATGCCCGCCCATTTTTAGATTTCCATGAAGTCACAATAGGAAGAACCCCTCAGGGGGCTCACCTTCTTTAGGTGAGTACGGGTGTCACAATCCTGATGTGCCCTAGTGATCTTTTCCTTTTCCCACGGGGTTTACTGTCTTTGGTAAACACGGACTTCACGAACCCGGGGTACCCTAGTGATCCTTCTCTATTTTCGACCCTTTTTCTTGTCATTCAATTCATTCTTTCTTTCTCTTTACGTCTAGACCACAGATATTAAAACAAATGTTTGGCGCAGTATAGCCGAAATCGGCTCTTGCGCCAATAAATCCCAAAATCACTCACTCACTCACAATAGGAAGAAATCAACTAATTGGTTCAATCAGTTATTGCAACAAATTAATTATAAGGGGAAAATTTTCTTAGAAAAATTTATAAATATTCGCTTTCTTAGAGTTTATTTTTTAGACACATTTTTCTCTCGGCTAGAAACTTTAACTGAATGTTTAGAATTATTTCAAAGGAATGCTAGAAATGTTCTTTTTACTTTTTTACTTTATGTCATACATGCAAGTACTTTGTTAGCTTTTGATTCAAAGCTGTAAACTAATACATAATTAAAAATAATTTTTAAGGCAAGGGAATTGGACTCTCAGTATTAAAAGTTGTAATACTATAAATGTTAAAATATATTACAATGTTTTAATTGAAAAATATATCGATAATTATGTTTAAAAGTTTTAGAAAAGACACACACAGCTGGAGAAATTAATAAGGACTCATTTATTTCACTAAAATATTATTTGTAACATTACACCTTTTTTTTTTGTTTCTTACGTTTTTACATATAAGTACAATGTTAATTAAGACTCCTTTTCCAAAAACAAATTGAGTCTTTTAAATAAATTCCCTTCGAAGACAATTACTGTACTTTGCTTTCTTCCAAATTTGAATAATTTGAATGAACTTTAAATAACTTAATTTTTTCAAAAAAATGACTTACTCCATTAACTTAATATAACAAGGACATTGAAAAGAGAGCATTAATTCCAAGAAGGTTTTTTTGTTTGTTTATTTTTTGCAGTCGTTCAAGGGTTGACCTAAAATTATTAAGGTATTTAACTTGTAAGATCCCTTAATTTGATTTAACACTAAAAAATATCGTTTGTGTACATTTTATAACGAACAAGTTTTCGTCACATTTTATAAATTGGCTGTCACGCCACCACTATATATCAAATTTACATGATTCACGCCCCCATTGTACATCAGGTTCATATAGTTATCGATATCATTTCGAATGTTTATTCAAGTGAAGTGTGCAAGGCTTACATAATTTTAAAAAATACGTATCAAATGTTCCGCCAAATAAATTTGAAATCTACAAAGGGAATATGTTGTTTCAAAATTTTATGTAAATATAAGTTGACACAAAGTACACTTACAATTGTAAAAAGTGAGCCATAATCAGTGTATAACATTATTTATCAATGTAACATTCAATTCTAGGAACTCTGTATTTATTTCCGTATCATCAAATATAAAAATAAACAACATTAAAGTTTAAAAATAGTTAATTTGATTTGTCCTGTTCAAGAAGGTATTTCTGGCAAGTTCCTCCAGGAATGCATTCTAACGGGAGAGGGGCACATAAAAAAGATTTTTAGTTCACTTAACAGTTGCTTTTCACTTGCTTTTGGACCTAAAATTTTAAGAACATTGCTCGTTAAGTTATTTAAAAAAAATCCGAGCATATTGTTACTTTTAATTTAAATGTTACGTGTTTGATCTTATTTCTGAGTGATGTTGACATCACGTCAACTCTCTACCAATTCGCTAACATAAAAAGGTGTAAAATATTCATTTTCGATACGGGGGCTCTCGGAGCTGAAAGAATTAATACATGTGTCTGCAGTAATTGGATTGCGGTCATTTATTATGCAATTGCGTTATCCTGTTAGTGTTCTATGTGTTTGTCAGCAAAAAGCATACAATTAAAGGTTTTTTTCTCTGTTTCAACGACTGTAACGCGATTAAGGTGATTTCTAGAAAGTTACCGTTACAAAAATTAAATAGATAAATATTTGCAAAACCAGTGTTCTAAATTTCATTTGAATTAAATAATTTGTTTTAGAAAACTGTAGATTAGTTAAATAAATAGTGGTTACACGCTCAGTATTTAAAACATTTGGTATTTAGACTTCACCAATTGCCGCAATATCCAACCAATAATAAAAAAAGAATTCCTACACTTGTATGGTCACACCCAATAATCCTGTTTATCTGTGTGAAAACTATAAGGTTTTTTATAGCTTATACCCTTTTTACTCATATTCAAACACAACAATCTTGATTGAATATGCTAAAAAGTAATAACATCACTTATAATTTGTAATTTTTCATTTGTTATTTGTTGTAAAATAAAAATTTTAAGAAAATGTAGGAATCATTTTTTTTTTGGAAATGCACGTGGTAGAATATTTCAAATCAGCAATCTAAAGTTTAAGTAGCTAGCAAAATGGAGAAGATAGATCGCAGATCTACATGACATACATCATTTCAATTTGTACTTACGCAAATTTGTGACATAGTAGACATAAAGAAGACTCATTTATCGCTAACTTTGAATGCATTTATTACGTTTAGGTTCTCTAAATGATGTAGTTATTAGATCTTTCGTTATTTTAAGGGTACATTTCTTTTAATACAATATAAATTTTTTCTAAATCTTCATCAATTTTTTTGTCTGTGAGTTAATATCGAAAGAGCGGGAATTTTTTCCCCGTCATTTGGGGACGTTTTATGATTTGGCATTGTTTTTGATCTAGCAAGATTTGTCAAAGGTGTAATATGTTAAGTATCATGCATTCCGTATTTATAACTATGTACGTGATAAATTAACCGATAATTAAGCAACTTATTTTTTATTTGGCTTCTTAAGTCAGTTATTTCTAATCCTAAACTCCAAAAGTATAGATATTTTAATATATTATAAGAGTTAGAGTATTACATTTTGAAAACAAAAATTTCTGTAATTTATTAACCATATGTATAATTGGGGGCAAAATCTTTTAAAAGTAATAATTAAATATTTTTTATCGTCAAACTTTTAGGACGCTCTTCACATTATGCCTTTGCAACTCGAAATTGCCCAACAGAATCTCAGAAATGTGAAATTTAGAATCTTTTCTCAGTAAGAAATCAGATACTCAAAAACTACAACATCTATCCCAAGAAAATCAAAACTAAATTAAATTTTAATTAATTCAAACTTTATTAGAACTTAAATTAAAACTTAATTAAATTAATTAACATAGTAAATTAACTAATCCTTTAGCATCACATAATGCAGTTTCTTTTGAACCCTTAACATTTTTTTTCGAAAGCTTCCAACAAAGCTATTTATCCCATTATAAATTACCAAGCGGGAAAAATAAAGCATAGAGAATTGAATTAACGATATAATTTCAAACTTATGTAAATTAACTTACGACATTAATTAAACTTAAATATTAAGATTAAAAATCTTTTTTTAAATAAACATTTTTCTCCCATTTTTAATTCTTTTATTCAAAACGAATGGCTATATAATTTAAAATAAGTTGTATTTAATTGATATACACATATAATCCTTCTTCTGTTGTCATAGCCAAACAGTGTATTACACAATGACTGATTAAAGAGAAGAATCAAACGAAACTCCTGAAGGATATAGAATCTGTTATCAGTGTCACTCTAAATTTAATAAATTAGAATATTTTACTGCACTTTAAAAATTAATCTAAAAACATTTGATTGTAATTATATTTTTCTAACGTTTTATGCAAAGAATAAATTTCATCTGTTCGCACAATGACTATAATATTACACGAGCTGTCCTTTTAAAGTACAACAAATTATTTGAATAACTTTTATTTTGTAATTTTCATTAATCAAATAAATGAACTAATTGTGTCTAGACAGTGTTTAAATGATTAAATAATTACAGTTTCATCAAGTGAATGAATTGTACTCATTTGTAATACGTTTTCGGAGATTAAAAATACTGCAATTTTGCAGTTTAAACAATAGTTTTGAACATAACTTAAGGTCATAGAAAATTGTTTCCCATATCAAATTAATGCTATTTACAGAAAATGTGGATAACTCGAACACATTTTTTGGAATCAATTTCAAACAAAATAAACTCCCGTCCAATTCATTCTAAAATTTATAGAATTTCTAGACATTTCTATTTTTATGACTTTTGGGCGTAGAATGCACCGAATTAAACAGTTGCATTTCTTTCTTTCCTAAATGAATTGCTTTGATTCATTTCAAACTGAACAAGTGCAAGAGATGCTCCCATTAGATTAGATTAGATTTGGTTTTTGATTAACAAATTCCTAGGGTTGAAGTTGATGGATCATGTAATTATAATTAAAGAAATTAAAAGGCCACCTTCTATTTACAACTAAAACTAAACTACATCTGATAGAAATAAAATCGAAAGATCAGAGTAACAGTAAAAAAAATTTACAATTAAAAATATGATCATTAACACCACCCATATAAACAAGTTTCACTGCTTCTTGATACAAAACACTATGTAAAATAATTCAGCAAATACTACTTTTTTAATTTTTAATTTTTAAAAACATTAAAATTTTATAAATATGTTTGAATGTAATTTTTAATAATATATAATGCATAACATTGGATAGTCTTACGTATATTTATCCTTTTTATTTGAAAACGCTCACATTAAAATATCTGTGTACAATACAATGAAAAAAGAGCGAGACTTTGATTACATAAAATCCTAATATTCAAGAATAAATAAATATGTATTTATGAAATTTACATAGAAATTTTGGGAACCTAAACATATTTTACATGCTATCTGTAGCTAAAACTGTAAATTTTATATTTTCCGGTTACAAGGATTTTACAATAATTGAATTCTTGTGAGTAAAGTATTAGTTAGCGAGAATGGGGAATTATGCATCATACCGCGTTTTTTTCTTTCGGCAATCTATACAAAAAAAAATTTAATGTTTTTAATTTAATTTTACATTTAAAGACGAAGCAACATTTAGAAATTGTTCAATGTTGTTTACAGTTTGTCTTCTACGCTAAAAATAAACATGAAATTGCCAAATTTTACTCTAACCAAAATAAACTCTAATTGCCTAACTGAAGGGAATTGTATATTGTGACGCTGTGCATCTTTATTATTTTTTAATTGTCTAGGAAAACGTATTAGAGGGAATCTAGAAAAAAAACTTTTAGGATTCAAATGGCATTTGCGTCGTTCAGATAACAACAATATCGTCAAAATTTGTTTGACTTTCCTGTTCCTGTTTTTTAAAACACACATACACGAGTCTTTCTCTTTTTTTTATTTTTTTATTTCTGGAACAAATTTTTTAATGGGGGAATATCAACAACCTTTAATGAAATATTTCTCAGTCTGAAATATGTTAGTATATATATATATATGAAATAGACGTGGCCGTTGAAAGGTATTCTTTATATGATTACTATTAATTACGATCGATGTTTGCTTTGGCTGGAATTGACGAAGCATTCCGGTGATTAATTAAAACGATTTATTATACATCTTGAACACATAAAAGCAAGACAAGGACAACACATCACAAAAACACACTGCAGCCGGCTACATGTTTACACAGACAAAATACAGAAGCGAAAGAGAGAGCGGTCTCCAGGAATTTCGGTATTTATATGCGCCTTAAATCACGTGATCTGTGTGGGTGGATGGATGTAGTTTAAAATTCTCTCGTTAGGCGGCTGGTTAACTTATTACTAAAACGTTGGTCCTAAAGGGATGGACCAAAGGTAATTAAAAGTTATTAAGAATAATTAATGGGGATTATTACATTTCCCCCCTCCGCAAGACGCGTGTGTGCACTAGGGCCCTTGGTCCACACCCGTATCATACAGAGATATTAAGTACAAAATAAAATTTTTAAATTATCATTATTTAAAAAAATTTTCCCTTCACTTCAACATTAACATAAAAATATTCGAGAATTTGCCAAAGTATAAATTGTGTAAAAATTTTGAAACAACCATCCACCCTATTATTAATATTGGCTATGAATTCAAAAATATTAATTCTTAAAATACAAAAAATAATTCCTTAAAAATTTATATGAAATTGTATATAAGAGCACTGAGGGTGAAAAGAAACAAATTAGGATGACCCACGCCTTGCACAATATTTGAGACAAGTTTTACTTCTTATCGTGTAAATGTTGCACAATAACTTCAAAAACAAATATCCCTAGACTGGAAATTGCAAGTCGACCAAAGAGATTTTTTTTTTAAAACTATTTATAACTTTTTTATGCATTACTTCTATTATGACAAAGGTATAAGTTTGGAGGCAATAGTATATTGACAATCAAAGGTGTATTTATTCCCTTGAGGTATTTATTCCCATACTCACTATGCACAATCCTTACAAAAAAACCCTTATAATTTCTTCTAAATGTAAACATTTGCTTATTTATTTATTACTATTTTCTCAGCCTAAGTGCTCTCAAAACCATTATTATTTCAATTACATTAAAGTTGTTCATTTTCATATCAAATAAATTGCATCATTCTAAAAAAGAGTAAATCTAATAGAAACCAAAAATTCTTACAACCACATTAAAAATATCAAATATACATAGTATTAACATAAAATTCTCAAAATAAAAATATCAAAACTTTGGTATTAACTCAGTCTCTTTCAGGATTCAAATTGAGGTTGCTGGTTTGAGATTCTTTATTAACATTGTCTTTTGCAGCTACATTTCGTAATTTCGAACAATGCTCAACTGACGAGACCGACACCTAAGTTAGCATAACCCTCACCGAACTTCCATATCACGCCAACGAGACCCTGAGCCTCGGAATTTAACGTACATAAATTTCTCTTCCTGAAGGGTCTTCGGTCCTCGAGTCGACAACGATGCCTATGAATTCGCTTCCATGGCCCGACATGACTTCAGCTACAACTAAAAGTATACAGACATTCGATTTTAAATTTTGAATTTCCACCCACGAAGGGAATTAGATGTTCCCAATTTATTAATTAACAAAGATATGAAACCGCTAGTGAAATATGAACGGTATAATAATTACTACAAATGCATTAAAACTAAAGCTCAACATTACTATTATATGTAATTACAAATCTTTAAAATAACCTAGTAAATGCTGGCATGGCGACAGATGTAACGTAATAAATAATTGGTTAACTTTTTGATTGCCTACATTTCATCAATTAACGTTTAAATAATAATCATGCGACATTTCCGTTCATTTTAGTTACTCTAATCAAAATCTGAACATCAGTTATTCAATAATTTAAAAGTTATCGTATACAATAATAATTGTAGTTACATTATTTATGTATCTAAGCATTTAAATCGGGTGTGTCAAATTCGCAGCCCACAACTAAAAAATTTTAATAGTCCACTAGTTTAACGTTAGTGCCTCTTAACAACCGGTCCAAAAAAATTGCATTTTAAGTTTAAAGGTTTCTTCGTTTCGAATTCCAGTCTGTTGAATAAAAATCGATTCAATGAAAAGTACTACTTCAAATTGATATTGTAGAATATATTTCAATGATGAATATTTCACTATGAATAGAAAACTTTTCACTAATACTTGCATAGTTCCCATATCACATTAAGTATATATATATATGAACACAAGAATATTTCACAACAGAATATAAATAGTTCACTAGAAAACTTATTTACATTTTAAGAAAGATATACTTGCACTAATTCTTGCCAAAAGACTACTTCTAAATGGTAGCGGCTCACTGCAGCAGTGCTGCCTTACAGGTTTAACTATTCAACACCGGTTATTATGTTTATGTTGGCACGCAATAATATATAATAAACTATCAAAATTTCCCCCGAAATAGAAAATATGGTAACAGAGAAGGTATATATTAAGTGATAGGAGAAAAATATTAATTTTTGTTTAGTTTTTTATATGAATGTTCATTCTAATGCATTATTCCAGATAAACTTACGTTTCTATAAATATTGGTTTTCTTTGCGGCCAACTTTAAGTTAAACCTTGTTTATTTGGCCCAAGCCAGCCTTTGAGCTTCGCACCCTTGATTTAAATGTTTGGATGCCAAGGATGTTTAATTTATGGTAGTATTAAATAAATGCTGTTTACAATTTTTTAAAAAACTTTTTTCAATATTTGCTTGCAACTAAAGTAACCGAGTGGTCATTATCAGGAATAAGTGACCGGTGTTGTCGATTCGAGGGTTCAAATCCTGGTGCCTTTGAAAACGTGTTGTCTGAGGGAATTGGTGCGCATTAACCATTACAGGACCTGCAATCGATATTTTAATGGAAAGAAATAGCCAAGGAAGCCCCGTTCTTCATGAATATTTGATCAATGTATGCACTGAACTCTTTTTTTTTTTTACACAGTAGATAGATTCCATAGAAAATCGAGCAAAAAAAAAAAAAAAACGTGTAAAAAAAATTTATGCGACAAATGGTACATTTTGTGATATGTTACACAATTTTAAAGAATAGTGTAAAATGAAAAATCTTCAAATATTTTCTCAAAAACCCGTGCAAAAAAAGTAACAATTATACATGTTACTTATTTATAAAACAAAAATAATTCATTTTTATTTTAAAATTTAAAATTAGTGTAAAGGGAAAATTCAGTTTATAAGTAAATGCGACGTATAAAAATTCAAATTTGAAATTAGTATTAAAATTACTATCTATCTATAACAAAAGCGTTCGCTACGAACTGGATCCAAAATGCTATCGTCAAAAGATGTGTCAGATATTTCTCGCACAACTACCGGTTTTGATTCCAATGAAGAATTTTGTTCGACATTAATTGCCCTTGTTCATTATTTTTTGTTACAAAGTAAATTATTAGCGGCTGCTTTTTGGGGGGTTTCTCAAATTTCTTATATAATTCTTGATATTCTGCTACATGAAATTTAATACAATAAAATTTTCATGCACCCTTTATGCCAAGATCATGGTTTAGAAGATGTTCCCTACTTGTAGCAAATTTCATGCTTTCGCGAATCAAATCAACTGTTAACAGCTGAACTTCATCTTAGACTTTGTCATTATCCACACTTTTATTACCATAAGCTGTCATGTATACAATCAAAAATTGTTTCATCCAAAAAACAACAACAAATCTCCATTTTTTAAAAAATTCATGCATTTAAAACATTTGTGTAAAGAAAAAAAAACCCTTCAAATTCACGTACCCTTGTTATTTTAATATCGTATAAAAAAAGAGTTGGGTATACTTTCCTTTATTTAATAAATTCTGAACACCATGCTGTCTGTTAAAACCCAAAAAGTCTAACACTCTCCTAAACTCTCTTACCTTCAGACGAAGGAGTGTAAAATTTTATCTTTCTCCTTTACTTTCGAGACCACTCAATTGACCACACCTCCGCTAATTTACAGAACGTTATCTCATTTCCAGTGTGTCTGGCTTCATATTAGACAGCATAATCCTTATTAAAAGTAGGGAGAGACAATACAGCCGTTTTGGCCTTGAAGAGTCTTTTCCTCCCCCATAAAAGTTAAATTCAAATCTGACCAGACTAAAAACTCTGAAGTTGGCCTGATATGAACAAGTACGATGTCTCCTCGGGTGTTGTCCTTGCCACTTAACCAAAAGAGGTCTGCTGCAAATGCTTTCTTGTTCCTTCGCAGTACGGCGTGAATAAACAGAAACCAAAATCATTATTTAAACAAATTATCAAAATTTGTAATTAGAGTTAAATTATTGCACTTAAAGTAAAAATTTAAACCTTATTTAATTATTATTTTATATTCTTTATATTAATTTATGAGAAAATATCCAACCTCCAAAAAATTGTCCTAATCTGGAAATATTCTCCCCATAATCAATAACAAGTTTTAAAAGAAATCAGGAAATACCTCACTACTTTTGCTTTCAACTTCGTCAAGAGTTACCACTTTGAATATTTATCAACGGAAATTCTGTCCTCTGCTCCTTTACATGATTGTGTGTGTGTGCTTGAAGTATCCCCACATCCAATAATGAACCTCTTTCTCACACAATCGTACTTGCAACCAATAGCTTACGTTTTATTTTAAAGGGTAACGGTAGTAAACATTCAAATCATACTGTTACACAAGCTGACATCAGGTTTTGAAACACAATTCAAAAAATTGAGCAGAAAGCCATTTTAAATGAAACCTCCCGCACTATACAGTAAGAAATAAACTCCATATTGTTGCTGCAAGAATTCGAGAAAAATACACATATACATGGTCTATCAGAATATAAGAGAGTCTGTATGATGCTTGTGAATCAAAACAAGAATGGGATTCAGAGACCAGAGTCTTGCAATGGTAGACACCGAAAAAAATTATGATTTGTTTTTGATGAAATCTCATGCTACATGTAAATTTTTTGTTTAACATAATTTTTGATAACACAAGACTGTTTATTACAATATGTTCGATGTAAGTTAAGTATTTGTTATCATTAATTATTTTCGTGGGAATAATTTTTAACATTTAAACAGTGTAATATTTTTTATACACTTTTAGGATTTTCTTTTTCTTTTTGAGCATACTTGACTTATTTGGCAAGTGTTCTAAGATCCTTTGAGTATCAATTTGGCTCTGGTACTCCCGGCAAAATTAAATCATGGCAATATTTAGCATACGACGAGAGTTTGATTTGAATAAAAATTGAAACGTCTCAGTTTGGTAGCTGAAGCCGCCACATTAGATGGTGACACATATGAAATGGTTTCCATTATTGGGAGCCTTGCCGTGTCTAGAAAGGATTAGTTGCTAATGTAGCCCATTTGAGGGTGAGGGAGTGAAAAATGGTTCGAAGCAGCAAAATTTGTCTCTTGCACCTTCACTATCAATTATTCACAGTAATAAAAGTTATCAAAAGCTCGATAAAAGGCTTAGCTTCAAAAGTAATATACTATCTACATTGGATAAAATAGTTGTGAATTAATTGCATCCATTAAGCGCTTCTCTCAAAATGCAGGCAATAAAATTGATTAAACCTTCTCAAATGGTGGTACTTAAAAAATATCCTATCTACATTGTCCTATCCAATAAGCGCTTCCGTAAAAAATATGATCAACGTAACTGATTAAATGGTCTAAGGAAAAGAGATCTTTAAAAATAATATTCGATCTCTATTGGTTAAAATAATTGGGATTTATATCCAGTGAGCGCTCTTCTATCAGAATCGAAACAATAAATTAAACTAAATGCGATCTAAGAAGGCGGTACTTTAAAAATGAAAATTGATCTAATGTGGATTTGGTCAAAAGGATTTAACTTGTGCCCATTGAGCACTTTGGTCAGAACTAAGCAATAAAACTCATGAAAAGCTCTAAATCAGGGGGTCGTCAACCTACGGCCGGCGTGCCACATGCGACACGTGATACAATTCTCAGTAGCACTCTACACTACTCTAAAAAAATGTCAATTTTTGATTGAATGGAAGCTGATAAACTTGTACTGGACCTTATAGGACAAGCATCTTCAGAATTATGGACATTTATGGAACTAAAGTTAAACCTGTTTTTCTGCGGAAGATAGGGACCGCATAAAAATAAACGAACAAACAAAATATTCGAAAATTTCATAAACTCTTACATATAACAAATGACTTTGCAGAAATACTTAGAAAATACACTAATTATTTACGAAATTTATGGGAAAGTACTTCTATGACAAAATAATTAATTGAATTAGACATGGAATTTTTTTAAAAATAATTTAGTTTTTCATTGTATACACATAGAGAAGTTTTCAAATACACAAACATAATTCACTGCTACTCATTGCAATCCAAAGCTCTCAACTTCCTGTGGTGGCCGTGGTAGCCAAGGGGTCTAGGTATAGGATCATGGCTAGCGTGTCATGAGTTCTATCCCAGTACCACTAAAGACCCGCCGTGTAGAGGAGCGATGCACGTTAAATCTGTCGAGAGCTCAAACGTCCTCCCGTTGGTGTGGTAGTTAGGAGAGGGGGATGCCAGCTCAGGTGTCGTCCGCGTCACTTGACCATGGTTCAAAATTACGCGGACCGTCGCCAAAAGCCCTCGTGTAGCTATAACAGTGCGCCGTAAAAATGCACTCACTCACTCATCTTCCTGTGATGAATAAGTTCAAAATTGCTTTCGTCACTTGAAAATATAATTTCAATTGATTTATTTTTTGGCACTATACAGTAAGAGAAGTTTTTGCGACGAATGTTTGTTGATCAGTTGCTTGTAAATGTCACGATAACTAGATATGCATGATCGAAGTTCTTTTTGAAATCTCATACTCCTTTTGGAATTGGTATCTATTTTAAGACAATGCTTTTTCAGTTTGTTTGAAAGCTGTATCCCTGGAAATATTTTATCCGTTCTCAACGTGTCCGGTTCTTCTTGTCCGTCTTCATAATCTATCAAATTATTTATAATGTTACTGTCAATGAAAGTTACGTCTTCATTAATGTTCGGACTGTTGGTGTGTTGAGAGGAAGCGACTGATTGTGCATTGTCAAGAGACTGTTTATAACAAATAAACAGAGCTTCTAGAATTGTATGTATGTACATTACAGTGGCGTAACGTAGGAGTGGCCTTACGGAGGGGGGCAGCCGAAGGTCTGACTAGTGCCAAGTATGTACGTATTTACCCAGTTTATAGTATATTAATGGCAAAGTCTGACTTTGCATGAAGGCCCTAATATTCTCCTATCGCTACTGGTACATTGATAGAAAATATTACAGTGGTGCCAAAGTCGTTAAAGTTCATATACTGCATAAAAATTATCCCATAGAAAAAATTGCATAAAAATAAAATTACACAAAACAAATCGCATAAAAAAGGATTTCACAAAATCAGGTTCCACTGAACTAAAAAATCTGAAAGTTTGCTCTAAAGAGAAATTTACGGCTAATTTATAAATTACTTAGTGTCATTGTTGGAGAGATTTAATTCTTTAAAGAGAGAAATGCCTGCAATGCGCTTTTGAATGTACCATATCAAAGTAAAAAAAAAAAAAAACTTCTCTCCTATGAAAAATATTTCGAATCCTCAAAGAAATTCTTTAACAACTAAATGCTCAAAGTCGTGCCAAATTTAAAGTCACACATTGTACCCCCGATTTTGCGATATGAAAATAGAGTGGTGCACAAGCACTAGGCTCGCATTAAATTTTTTATTGAACTGAAACGAAGGGAAATACTTATTTTTTACGTTTGACTATTTCTTAATTTAATAAATATAGACAAATTATTCATACAATTTTAATGTTTTTATTTTTTGTTTAAGAAATAGTTATAATTTATACTGTCTACTTTAATATTAAGAAATATCTTAAGGGGATGGAAAATTAATGTGTAGTAAAAACGTAAAAATATGAATAATTAAGCTCTATATTCTTCAACTCTGCATTCATTACCACTGGGCCATTCATTACCAACTCTGCATTCATTTCCACACATTTCGAATTGCTTCAAACATGTCCTACTGTGTGGGATCGTATTTGGTATATTGGTTTTGCACACCACAGCTAATAGGTTGCCAACCCCTGCTCTAAAGAATGTTGATTTAAGGTGTCAAGGAAAATGATTTGAGGATAATTTTAGTCGAAAAAAATATATTATATTTACAGCTGATTTCTTTTTACAGGTGATTTTTCGCTTTAAAAGACAAATCCGTATTGAAAAATGTTATTTAATATTTTTATTCTTATTTAAGTTCTTCAATTATTGAAATTAATTTTTGACTTTTGAAAGCAGAAATTTTATTCTAGGCTTCTTTTTTACGGTAATATTTCTAAGCATTGTAAATAAATGTTTATTTTCTTAGTCATACAATAAAATGTGCAAAATATATCACCTTCTATCTATAAATTCCTTCAAAGAATAGATGGGGGGAAAACCTCAGTTAAAACTGTCACATTCAAGTGATTTGTCTCTAAATCTGTGTTTGACAGCTAGTAGAGAAACCAGAAAAATTCTTGCGGATAAAACAAAAACTTGAACTCCAATCAACCCAAATCTTTTGATTTTTTTACGAGATGTCATTTCTGAACTTGACCTATTGTGCGTTTCTAAAGCAGTAATCCTCAAAGGATTTTTCATCAGATGTGACTTGGTACAAATGAATATCAATACACAAAAATATTCAACAAATTTTTTTTCAAAAGAAAAAAAAACCTTTTATGTTTCACTTTTAACTGCCCCAAATTTCTAGCATCAATTAATGCTGACTAATTAATAGGTTTACATGTTCTCTCTACGCTGTTTAAAGTGTCTGATGTTAATTGTTTACAGTTGCAACAGTCTAATTCAATATTATTTACAAAATTTAAAATAGAAAATCATAAAACTATCAAACATATTTACTTTTGATTAGCCAGAAAATTCATAGTTCCACAAATACCCAAAGCGTATACTCAGATTTCTATTTAATTCTTACCATGTAAAATATCAAACTATTTTTAAAAAATCATGTCTTTTAAAATGTATCAAGTCATTATCACCTCCATTCAATGCCCTGGGTGCAGAAGATTTAGAGGCCCCTTGGCACTGGTGAATTGAAGTTTATAACCGGAAAATGTGATTGAGTTCAGCTTAATAGGGCCCCGGGAATCTGGGCGCCCGCCCCAAGCGTCCAATGGATAAACCAGCCCTAGTGGATAAATGCTATGGAATAAGTAAATCCTTCGCAAACACTGTCAATGTCCTTTTATTGTATTCCAAAGCCCTCGGAACAATTTTGTGGATTGCAGTGCATAGTAAAGATTGTACTTCGGAAAGACGTATATATACGTATGGGGCAATTATATTTTTCGTTGAGAGAGACGTAAATGTACTTCGGTGGTATTTAAAAGGTTTAAAGTCGCGTTGTAGCTTTAGCGTCAAAGTAAAGTGTTATTGAATTCCTTACATTGTGAAATTGTATGAAGGTGGAGAAGCGATGAAAATTATAAATTAAAAATTGGGTCACAAATAGTGAAAGTTTGAGAAGCACTGCCCTATATACAAGGATAACATACAACCGCTCTATGTTAACCTCGTAATGTGTGTGGGCATTTGTGATTCTTGCATCCAATACACGTTGCATGATTTGCTCTTTTTTAAAATCATTATATTTAATATGTCCTTTCTTTATACATTTATAACGAATGAGAATTGAAAATCAGCAGATTTTTATGTTTTAGATATGATTTAGGCTAAAACTCACTGCATGCTTCTGATGTTATGGAGTGTATTTATACGGGGTCTGTACACTGTAATGGTTCTCAATCACTGTGTTATGGTACTTTTGTGTGCACATTTTAAAAAAATTATTAAATATATCCTGAGGGGAAAAAAGCAAAATTCTGAATCGAATCCTTTGTTCATTTTATATAAGCAAAACTAAGGGTGTTCATGGTATATTTAACTTATTCTTTTGTGGATGGATAGAAGTGCGTTAAAGATAAGAATCACTAAATGATATAACACGTATTACACTTAAATATTTCATTGTTAGTGTGCCACCAAATTTTGAAATTCTTAAAAGTGTACCGCAACAACAACAAAAAAGGGTTTAAAATCATTGCTCTGTACGATTCTGTCATGAGCGCAGAAGATCGAGCTTAGATAATAGAAATTGAAAAAAATGTGTAAAGAGGAAAAAAACAACAACTTTACACTGAGGTTTTTCTTGAAGGTTTATTCAAAGTATTCGAATCCATTGGAAAAAAAATCATCCAAATTAAAAAAAGAACTAGACGAAATTTAGAAAATGATTTTCTGTGCTATCATATATTGTATTGGGGGAACACATTTGAGGGGAGGAGGAGAATGGATGCATGTGAAATTAATTTTCTAGTTAAAAATATTTTTCCTTTTTCGTTTTGTAAAAATTGAAAATATAAAGGACCCCCCCCCCCATTATTCCTGCACATGATTTACATATATTATTAATTTCTTAAATCTTAATTTAAGACTACTTTTGCTTCCAGGAAAATATTCTGCCAGTATATACAAATAAATATGTGTGTGTGATAATTTATTATACGATTATATATAACATGTAATAATTCATGTTAATTTTCTCATGATGGCTTTTTAATTTGTAATGGTCCAGAACACTCCAGGACTTCGCGTAAATTATCAATTGCTAGTTTACATGCCTAATGGGATTTAATCGTAATTTTAGCACTTCCAAAATATACGTTCAGCGTTTTTAAACTATGAGTTATATAATCTAAATCGTTCGACATATTTCGACCAAAGAATCCTTTCACGGAAGTCATATAGCCTTGAGATCTTCCGGTTGGTATTTTGTATATGTATGGCCACGGTGGCCGAGTGGTCTAGGCATCGGATCATGGCTAGCGTGTCGTGAGTTCGATCCTAGTACCACTAAAGACCCGCCGTGTAGGGGTACGATGCACATTAAATGTGTCGAGAGCTCAAACGTCCTCCCGTTGGTGTGGTAGTTAGGAGAGGGGGGTGCCAGCTCAGGTGTCGTCCGCGTCACTTGACCATGGTTCACAATTTCGCGGACCGTCGCCAAAAGCCCTCGTGTTGCTAATCAGTACGACGTTAATATTCTGTCACTCTCACTCACTCTCATTTTGTATATATACTAAATGCTTCAGGAAAATTGAAGCTGTCTCTTGTCCTCGTTATGCTATGCATTAATTCATATGTGCCATTAGTTATATGTGTGTGATGTATGTTTATATATGTTTCCACGTTAATAAATCAAGATTGACAAGTAACAAGCCTCATTCATTATAAAAGACTACTAAAAGCATCATTATCTTAAGTAAAATGGTAATCTACTCGGTAAGTCATGACTTATATATGCATATTCAGGGTCTTAAAATGATTGTTTTCTTTTTTAACCTTAATTCATTTTTGTTTTAAAGAAACTTCAATAATTATATTTCATTAATTAATGTACACTAAGCCACTAAAAGCCCAGACAGTATTCATATATTCATACCACATATGGGGTTAAATATATTTGAAATTATTTCCACATAACTTTGGCGAGCAAAAGTAAACAACAGTAATTAATTATTCTGAATTTGAATTCGAATTAAATTTATATCGTTACCCAAGACCGAAAATGAATCCTATCAACTAACTTCGAGTGAACTTTGAATGATAAATAAGAGCTTAATTTCCATTCTAAATTAAAATATTGCGGATCTCTCTGAGAAATGCATAAAATTAAATTTGTTTGAAATAAGCGTAGATTTTCGTATTCATTTCTAACTAGATAAGAATAAATATCTATTTGAAATTCAACTTTATTCGGAAAATTTCAAGAAAATGAGATTAATTTTGTTTAACTGATGAAACTAAAAGGATTTCTTTATTTTGCGTATTTGTATAACGGATTGCTTTTGACACATTTCACTCTTTCCCCATGTATATATATCTAAACACAAAATATTAGGTTGATAACTGGTTTACAAAATTATATGCTCACTTGCATCTAAACTGTTAGTATTTTAATTTTGTGTTCATTATTAATTGTATACTGCTAGTCGTTGAGAATGTAACACCATAAGGGACAAAGAAGAAAATTTAGGACGAATAACATAAAATTCAAATGTTAGATAAATGAAATTATATCTTTACTCAACATCTGGAATTGGATCAAGTTAGTATTTTGTATAGTCATTCATTAGGGTTGAAAATAAATATTTAATCAGCTATATAGTTGAGACGAGTGTTTTTTCAGTTGATGGTTTGCGAAACAATAAAATAAACTAAGAGTAACAGAGTTAGAGGTAGGTTGTGTAGAACTGTTGAAAGCTGTGCCCCATGAAAAAAATTCGCGCACTTTTTGTTGAAACTTTACCACACCTATCGGTGAGTTTTCAAGATCAGAGAGAGAGGTACCACAATAGTCTTCCAAATTCGAGAGACGAATCAGTGACTGTTGAACTTAATGGCACTGCTTGTAAAGGGGATTGTGCATAAAATCCATTCGCACATCGTGCCATAAAACTAGACCTGTTGTTCCCAAAGTGGGCCCTACGAACCCCAGGGATCACTGATGTTATTCAGGGGGTTCGTTAAAAATTAATATTGATTTGTGGCTCCTTGAGCAACGTGAGGGGGTTCCGTGCAAGGTTTAATATAAAATAAAACAATTTTCATCCCTATTTATTTCTATAGAAGTTTAAATAAATAGCAATAATTCACTCGGATATTTCCGACATAGTGTTAAACACTTTAACGCGTGAACTAAATCAGATCCCAAACACAAATGAATCCAAACTAATACAAGAGCATCTTATTGAAATATCCACAAACGTGGGACTTAAGCCAATGTTTGAACGAGGATATCACATATTCTCTCTTTACAAAAACAGATCCCAATTTTATCCATTCATTATGGGTTATTCTGGCTACTCTCTCGTCTTCCCATTTGGTAGTACGTGGATTCAGTGCCGTCGAAAATCTCACAAAAGAAATCTCCTAAGAATTAGTGCTCGTGGAGATTTGTGGTTGCTCTTCACAAACATTGTGAGACGGACATAAATGCACTTAGAAGGGTGCACTGGAGGCTGTACTGGACCCCTTTTCGTAGTCAAATCTTGCCCACGGACCTCTTTTAAAAGTCAAAAAACTTCCCCAAAAATCCCCAAGGGAAATGTTACATAAATGTATGGTATAAAAAGTACAAATTTGAAAAACAAAGAAATTTTTTTAAAGAATTATTTTTTGAAATTATAACTTTTGTTTAAAATAAAAAATTCTTTAAAAATTAAAGACCTTGTTGAACTTGATGAGATGTTACAAGCCCATACGTTTATATAAACAGTCAAAGTTAATTGCTACAATAGACACCTTGTTGTAACTTTCTGCAATTGTAGATCACGTCAAATGGTACGCGCTGACACAGAATGTTACAGTTGTTACTTTGACTTTTATGCTAAGGCGGTCGTTGGAGCCAATGACCCATTATCGACATCCTTACCATTTGCTTACTTTTATGCTTGGTGGTGTATCTTTTCTTAGTGCACCTTTCAAATCAATATTCGCATCAGTGTGGTGGCCGCGGTGGCCGAGTGGTCTAGGCATCGGATCATGGCTAGAGTGTCATAAATTCGATCCCAGTACCACTAAAGATCTACCGTGTAGGGGAGCGATGCACGTTACATCTGTCGAGAGCTCAAACGTCCTCCCGTTGGTGTGGTGTGGTAGTTAGGAGAGGGAGTGCCAGCTCAGGTGTCGTCCGCGTCACTTGACCATGGTTCAAAATGACGCGGAGCGTCGCCAAAAGCCCTCGTGTTGCCAATCAGTGCGACGTTAATATTCACTCGCATCAGTGTGGCCTTATTTCATGTCTGATTTCATGCAATGATTTCTGTATGCCACGATTCTCCTTATACCGGGCTCAGAAATGCGCTCTTTGAATCGACTTTTTGAAAGTTGAATGCTGAAATTTCTCAAGCAAAGAACAACGGTAAAACGCCCTTTTTTACTGAATAAAGACCTTGTTCTCCTTTTATATACTGCTTGAGAGCGTTACCACCTCATATAATTTTACTCTGCACTTTTAATCATTCGCATGCCTTATTGAAGCTTATAGTTGATTCCAAATTTCTGACTATGAGATGTTTCCTTATAGTATTGAAAAAGGGTGTTAGCGGTCTAATAGATTTCTTTGAGTTACAATTATTTGCATGATTTTGATGTTCATATATTTGATTTATTCGTTTTAAGCAACATTTTCCTTTCATAATGTAGTAAAGCTAAGAGTGCTTATTCGTTTTCCACATATATCTTTTAAGATCGCTTTATTAAGATAGTCCGCGAGTATTTCGTTCGATATTGATGTAAATATTACTAACTAATCCTTCAAACATTGATATTTTGTTTTTTATTGAGTTAGTACGTATTCGTGCTAAGTGGCCACATGAAATTCGCACTCAGAAAATATTGAGATATGTTAGTATAAAATGTTTAGAAAAATATTATTCTAAAATTAGAATTAAGAGTAAACAGTTATTTTATTATTTTTTTTAAAAAAAAGTCAATTCTATAAGCAAACACTAAATTTACTCTTTGCAAATTCTTTGACATTTTAAGAAGGAAAATGGAACAAATATTAAATATGCTTTAAGGGATGGTATAATATGGCTGATAAAATATGAAGTAATATGTCAGTGAAGTATTAAAGAACAATACCAAGTGCCTGATGAAATCAGCTTCAACATTTAAGGTTACTATATTAGTGACATTGGCTAATAATTTTTGCTATCTTCTGTTCCACGTAGATATTCTAAATTGGAAAAAGGTTAACAAAAAAAAAACATGAGTTAAACAAAGCCCAAGTACGAAGAAACTGAGATTTTCACAATAAACTTGGCTTACTAATAAATGGCATAGCTTTCTTAATAATTTGTTTTATTTCAGTTACTTTTTGAAATCACGATTAAGTATAAATAAATTGAATACATGAGTGAATCGAAAAAATTGCTTAATGCTTTTGTATGAGGTGTACTTGAATCCAAAACGTGTAATAGGAAGTAGGACACACACAGAAAAACGAGGTTCAATAAATCATTGTACTTTCAAAATCCGTGACAGTATCAGCTGTAAAGTAGTTCCCTTCAGCAATCACACAATTATGCATTCAATGCTGCCATTTACGGTAACAGTGCTGGAACGAGCTTTTTGGAAGGTCCTTCAGGAGATTCCCCGTTTCTGCCTGAACTGAGGTAAAATGGGTTACTTTTATGCAAGTTTAACTGTAGGAAATAAAAAGTCGTATGGGACCAGATCAGGTGAATAAGGAGGATGCCCAATATCAGTAACGTTTTTGCCGGTGAGAAACTGCTTGACAGATAGGGCTGTATGAGTGGATGCGTTGACTAGGTGTCACAGCCATTCATCACTCCCCAATTCTGGCATTTTTTCCCACATTTTTCATTAAGTCTTTTTAGTACTTCAATGTAGTAGTGTTGATTAACAGTCTGTCCACTGTTGTGAGGGGAAACACACTCATATCATGGATTTTGGCAATGTTTCGGTCTGTAATCGCTGACCTAAAGCGCCCAGCAAGTTCATCTTCAACACTGTCCCTTCTCCCTGAAAACCGCTTAAACAATTCAAATACATGTGCACAAGACAACGTTTCGTCTCTTTTAGCCTTGGTTATTATTTTAAATGTTTTCGTGGCTGATTTCTTAAGTTTCACAAGAAACTTGATGTTGATTTTTTTGACATTTTTCTGGCAAAATGCGGTTGCGTGTGTTTTGGTTCACTGAATAACGCAATACCAACTGCGTGATCGATTAAAGAGAAACTGGACACATGGATAGAGGAAGTGCATGGGTTGACATCATTAAAGTAATTGTAGCAAAATCCACTCTTTTTTCAAGCTACTCGTATAGTCTCGTTTGTGTGTGTGTGTCACACCTTGTACATAACCAATTTAACCATTTATGACTAATGTCTTTGAAAATAACGTTCGTTATTGGTAAAAGAAGGTATAAACGGCACATAAACTGTGGTATATTACGAGTACGAGTACAATAACAAAGGGATTTTTTTAAAATTAATATAAGTTTAAATTAAAGTTCTTTGTTCGAATAAAAGATATGACAAAAAGTATAAAAGAATAAAGAGTGATAAGCTGGTTAATTTGATCACTAAAAAAGACAACCCCTTGTTGTTGGCTAAAATCTTATCAGAAAACCTTTTTATTATCAGAATAAAATAAAAAAAAGTTTTCAGAATTCATGCATTTACAGAGCAACCAAATCATCAAACGTGAAAAGCCTATTTTTTAAATACACATTTTTGAAAAGTTTTTATTTAACAAAACAGTCTGGACTGTCAAGATATTTGATAATATTATTATTGATTTGTTTAATGTCTGTGTTTGTGGAAGTGCGAGGAAAATAAATATTTCAATGCATCATTTATGAAACTGAAAAATATTAACAGCTTCTTTAAATAAATCGTTTGATAAAGTTATCTATTCGTGCAAAAGTTTGTTTATTATAACAAAGTTTCGTAAAAAAAGACCTTATTTTCACTTCATGGAAATAAGTATTGAGAAAAAGGTATGGAAGTTAGAAAAAATAGCTTTATAATAAAAATGTTATTAAGCTATGTAAAATTTGAAATATTTCTGAGAGTTGTTAACATGAACAAATATTAAATTTATTGAATTAAACTAAAAAGAATAAGTATTATAACTAACATCCTAAATATTTGTTTTATTTTAATTACATGCAATAAAAGAAATAAAGAATATCATTTTTTCTTTCATATAAAAATTTTTATTCATCCTCTTACTAATGTTAGATGAAACCTCACAATATGGGATTTATTCGTACTAATTAAGTAAGGAATTCTATGCTGTGACTGAACTATCAAAAAAACTGAAATCATATATGATTTTCATAAAATGAAATAAATTCATTCGTAATGCTCTTGTAGTATAAAATTTAGGAAGTGATATTCCTTTTTATTGCAACATTCTTATTAACTGATACAAGAGGGGCAGTTAAAAAATACTCTTAAAGAGGAGGAATTTGCTCAAAAATCATCCAAAGAGTTCCTTCCCCTCATAGATGTTTTCTGAGCATTATGCAATAAATTAAAACGCATTAACTTTAATTAACACAATGAAACAGTCCGTTTTCCAACGAGAAAAGGGGGTGTAAAATCGCCTTCATCTTTTTTACATTCTTAAACGAAAGATTTCGAATGCTCTACAGGTGAATACTTTGCAAACTTGTTGTCATTGTCCATTGAAATATGATAGTGTTAATTATTGACACAAACGAGGAATGTAGAACAATCGAAAACCCTATCTTGAAAAGCAAGTTCTTAAAACGAGTTAAGTTATGAAGGCAAATATGTGTGTGGAAAAATCGTCATAACAGACCTCAAAGTTCGTTCTGATGTTCGCGCACAAGCGTTTGGTGTTCCTATGGTCAGGCGGGCGGAATAATGTCACAAATCTCGTCATTTACTTGTCAGCTATCGCAGCACATACGTCACCACCGCTATCCAAATAGCAACAACAACTATGACCTGACTTTTGTAAATGTAGGTGTTGATTGATTGTCTGTATATTAACGTTTCTCTACCAACCAACTCGAGGCTTTGAAATCAGTGGTGTGCACAGAATGCTATTGAGTGGGGAGGTTTGCATTTGAAGAAATGGTCTCAATTCATATGAAATCATAGTTACAGGATAACCACGTGTTTTTAGCCAATCAATTCGAAAACTCGTATAACGTCATGATAACACGATAAAGGAAATCCCGGTTCATACTTAAATTTTATCTTATTTGATACCCATTGGATATTTTATAGCGAAACAGGTATTGTTAACTATATATATATATATATATCCCGCTTCCCTCTAATCCCCCTTGTCTACTCTCGGACACGGCTAGATGTGTGGGAAGAACTGAATAATCAGTCAACATGCAAGCACAATAATAATCCAATTAAGAGATTTGATCAGTATGCAGAGCGCGAAAGTGAGACTCGTTAACCTGGGGATAATTTACGGAACCTCAACTGATTCCACGATAACATATACAAGCTCTCAATTTCAACTCCATCGCTCTCTAATAAGTTATTACTTAACTTCTATTTAAATAAGGCTCATGATACCTGTACTCTTGAGAAGTCCTACTGCTGAGGCCTAATCTTTAACTGGATTCGATCACATCCGAGTGATCCTCTCTTGGAATTCTTCAATTGAAACATTCATAAACTCAATAAATAATATAACGAACTCAACTGATTATTATTAATTACATTCAATAAATAATATTACGGACCCTCAACTGATTCCGCGATAATGTATACAAGCTGAATATCAACTAAGCCGCGCACTAATAAGCTAAACTCCTATTTAAATAAGGAACATGATACCTGTACTTTTGTGTCCTACTGCTGATTCCTTGAACGGTAATCTTTAACTGGATTCCATCACCTCCGAGTGATCCTCTCTTGGAATTCTTCAATTAATACTTTCATAAACATAGATTTGCACTCAATAAACTCACAATCCTCCACTCACCAACTAACTCTCAAAACTCACGAATACAGAATATACTTAATTTGCATAGTCACGCTTTCTTCACTCGGTGAAAATTGGGTGATAAAATTATTGCCCAGAAGAGTCCCCAAGCGGGTTAGTTATAGACGCGTATAGATCAGTCACAATTATCTGTCATGCGCTTCGTTGCTGCCAACTTATGATATTTTCATTAACGTTCTCTTAAGAAATACAAAGTTGTCAGCCATGAAAATGCGTAAAGGTAGACAAAATGCATTTTATTTGAAAGTACTTGCATAAAATAAGATTTTTTTTTTTAATTTTAAAATCTTTTGAACAAGTTTATTTTTTTACAACATTTGAATATTTTTACCCAATAATAAAATCTGAAATTGTATCTGAGTTTTACAAATAGAACAACAAGAATTATCAGTTAGATATCATTTTTCAATTCAATTGAGAATACGTGCTCGTCTTTGTTATGTAACCGTCATGATTTGAGCCCGTGAGACAAAAGTGCCTAGGCTTAATGATAATGCTAAAAATTAAAAATATTTAACTATATGGGGGTGGGTTTTCATCCCCTCCCTTTCAATCCTGCATATGTAAGAGGCTGTTTTAAATTCACCAGACATTTCTATCAAAATAAAAAGTCGGGGCTTTATTTAATAAAAGTAAAAAGTTCTCTTAATCTGCAAAAAACAAATTGGCTATATGAATGTTACGCAAAAAGAGGTAGCAGAGTTTTCGTCAAACATGACAATGCACTTTAAAGGTCGAGAATGCTCGAGAAATAATATGGTGACTATGTGGGACCACATCGTTAGTACCTGTAGGTAGACCTCTTCTACTGCTACTCAGTCATACTTTTGCCTGTCAACTAATCTATAAACGAGAGCGGATTCTGCAAAATCTGTACATGAGTTGCATCGAGAACACGAAGAAAAAACCAGATACTTATAGAAAAAAATCTATGAAAGCTTACTAGCTTGCTTCAGAATGCTAGGCAACATTTATTTTGAGCTAAATAGTAACAGGTGATGAAACGGGGATTCATCACTACAAACTAGAATCTTAAAATCAAAGTTTGTCACTGAAAATCCTGATGATGAAAAAGTTCAAGACTGAGCAGTTAAAGATTTTCCTGTTTTAGAGATGTTATCTTGGCAAATGATCTTATTTTGGGCTACTAGTATACATGGACATTTGGATTACTATCAACAATGCTAATAAAGGAATATACTGTATGTTAACAAGATGACGTCTGCAACAACTCACAAGAAACAACTATGTTCACTGTCGAAGAAAAAAGTGTTTGTTCCATAAAAACACTCTGCCACCACTACTTATTATACTATAGAAACCATAAAAAAGTATGAATTTAAGGCCCTAGAATACTTTCCCTGTAGTCCTGATCTCACTCCTACAGTTTTTAACCTATTCGAAATGGGAAGACAATTTTCACTGCAATCGTTTCTATTCAAACATAGGCATTTCGGATACTGCTTGAAATTGCGACAGCTGAATATCTTCTTTATTTAATACATGCAAAAGCTTGTGGCACATGTTAGACAAAGTACATTACAAAAGAAGAGATTATGATGTTAATGTTGCAAATGTCCGGAATAGAGATGAAGGTTCAGAAAAACAAAGTGCTTCCACCCAACAAAACTAAAAACTTCTTGTTTTGTTTTATAAAGAAATTGTAGAGCGAAAACTTGATATTTTATGACTTAACCTCGTTGTTTGCAATTCGGAAGATTTGGTACTGTTATTAAAGATCATTTTTTCGAAACAATACTCAAAATTTCACTTGCAATACCGTATTATAAGTATGGGGAAAAAACTAAGAACATCAATTTTAAAAATATCGGTTTGAAAAAAGAATGCAGAAAAAAGTCTGAAAGAGAGAGATTAAACTCTTCGTTTATTTGGTGATTTTTGCCACATTCGTTATTCTATCAAATTTCTGCTATATTTTCATGTCTTTTTTTCCCTCCCAAGTTCAAGGAAATTTTTATGTTTCTTTTATTACAGACTCTTAAGATCCCAAGACTTTTCTTTTATTCTAAAATGATCTTTGTTTCTGAAGTTACTGTGTGAATAAACTTTTATGGACTCCTTATGATATATTTACTAAGGAGATAAACTAAGGAGATATCCAACATACAAGAAAATCAATGTCAATTGGGGGAGGAGAGGGGATTTTGTTGAAAATAAAAGGAATGCAAGTAGGGAAATTTACCCATTCCTGTACTTTACTGTCAGCCAACATTTTTGTTATTGTGAATAACCAACAACCCCTTTTTTAAATAAATAAAAAGTTAGAGTTCAAAGAATCCTAATTTCACCTTAAAAATACAGATTTAAATTCGCAGTTTTACTCATTTATGTATACACTTTTAGTATTTTGTATTAAAAACTTCGTTATTAAGGCTAATTATACTGTCATAGCTACATAATTAAACCTGAAAACTCATGTTTCATTTAAAGCGCGCGCGCGCCGCGACCCAGAAAACTTACTAAATAATACACTTCGGACATATTTCTCACTCAATAATTCTCTTTAACACCTCTCGTAAGTAAACAAATTAACTCCAGCTTCGAAGCACTTAACTTGAGAGAGAGCGATGCTTTTCTTCAACAAAATATTTTCCTTAATTAAAACTGTGGCTTATTTTCTAGCTGTATAATCCTTTAGAAGTTCTCGGAATGATGAATATTTTAATTTGTATAAACGTTGAAGCATTTTAAAATTCTTTAAGAAAATTCCAAGACGACTTCAAAAATTTACTCAAGTTGAAATTTATTTTTCGTCATGATTCAAAAGTTTAGCTTTATTGACATCTTCCTATTTAAAAATTATTTATCGCTGCATCATACACTCATTTGACGGCCGCGGTAGCCGAGTGGTCTAGGCTTAGGATCATGGCTAGCGTGTCATGAGATCGATCCTAGTACCACTAAAGACCCGCCGTGTAGGGGCGCGATGCACGTAAAATCTGTCGAGAGCTCAAACGTCCTCCCGTTGGTGTGGTGTGGTAGTTAGGAGAGGGGGTGCCAGCTCAGGTGTCGTCCGCGTCACTTGACCATGGTTCAAAATTACGCGGACCGTCGCCAAAAGCCCTCGTGTTGCTAATCAGTGCGACGTTAATATTCTCTCACTCCCTCACACACTCATTTTTCCCTTTTTAACCGATGGAAGATTTTTATTACTGAAATGGATTTTCGGGAACGTGGTTGAAGTTATATGGCAATAATGAAACGTTTTTCGCTGAACTATGAATTTATTTTGTTTCAGTGATACAAAGCATATATTTTAATTCTGAAATTTATCCTACTACGATTTGTAACATTTCAAATTTATAAAGTGAATCTTTGTTTGTAGTTTAAGTTAATTTAAACTTTATAGAGAGAAATTAATTTGATATGAGATATGTGTGATTAATCAAATTGTAATACATTTTAGTTTTGTTTTACACACATTCATATATATATACTGGCAAGGCATGTCACTGCGATCACTTGTTTAATATGAAGTTATGACCCCTTTTTGCCTTCAAAACCACCAGCACATATCAAATTATTAACTCAACAAGATGTCGAATGGTAGTGTAAAGTATCTGGTACTTGGCACTCCTCAATTTATCTTCCAATTCTAAGAGATAACAAGTGAGTAGTATGGAAGCACTGATTCCGTTTCCAAAGTGGAGCCACAAATATGCTATTGGATTCTTGTCAGGAGAATTCGGAAGCTAATATTTGACTTGAAATTCACCAGAATTTTCCTCGTCCTGCCCTAATGATTCATCGGGCTTAAAACGTTGTGCAATATTCTGTTGATAAAATCACCTCCATCGGGAACAATGTTGTAATGGTGGGTTGAACCTGGTCTCAAATGATTTTCACATAGCACGCAGATGTCAGTCTCTATGCGGATGATTAGTTCTAAAGTGCCCCACGAAAACACCCACATCCTTATGCCCGGGATTTCTATTAGAAATCAATGTTTTAGCACACGCCTGCAAAGTGACCAGAAAACCTGGTTCATTGGAAAAGGCCACTTTCTTCCATTTTTCTATTATTCGTTTTTATAGCCCATTGCATGCGTTGTTGGTGAAGATATCCTGTCAGTGAAGAAGTAAGATTCGGGAGCCGACTGCGTAGACCCATACGTAGTAGGGTATTCTGGACTGTGCCGAGATGCACTGTTTGAATATCCAGTGCTGTAGTAACTGGTGATATCGGCCATCGTAGCTCTTTGGTCGTAAAAAATAGTCTCTGAACTTTGAAATCAATGCATAGTGTCCAACAAATTGCTTTCCACTAATTTGTCTTTTTTATCATCCGCAAAACCAATTTTGAAAAGTGTTGGCAATGCCTGCACGTGAGCAGTTCACATAATTTGCCTTTTCTCAAATCGATGTTCCCAGACCTGAAACATGACGATTTGACTTTTATTGAAACCTTAAAAATCAGCTGCTTTACTCGTTACGCATCTAAACACTGTACGTGTTTAAAGGCACTGCATGGGGATTTTATCCAGCAGCGCATGCACCTGATTTCGTATTTGAGTGAGCTCAGTGCTCTAATTAAGGATTGGTCGTAACGTAATGGCTGCTTTTTCACACTCAATGTGTATATATGCGTGTATTCCTGTATTTGGATTCTAATGTTATTCATATTAAGAAATACCTGTTAACTGAATAATTATCTAAATAAGAGGTCTCTAAAGCTATCTTTTTTTTTAAAAAAAGAATGTCAGAAGCTTATTCCACCATGCAACATCTATCTGAATATCATTCATAAAGTATAAGCCAATTTTATTACGGACTGCAATGTAAATATCCAGATTTCTATCGAATGTAATAATAACAGATGAGAAGTGAAAATCATTTCTTCGAGACAAGATAAATGAGAAAGGATTTGAAGTCTGAAACTGAATAATGACTTTAAGAAGATTTACGACAGCGTAATTTGTTACGGAAATATTATTCATATCTCTTCGATGGTCTCTGTATTACAATTGTTGAGAGAAATAGGTAAACTATTTTAAATTCTAATTTGTAAGGAAGGCATGGTTATCTCATGTGTATTTCAAGACATCCTTTTCTCATTATTATAACTATCAGTATATAATTTATTTATAATTTCTTATTATGCAGCCATGTGACATAATAAACCCCCCTTCCCTTTTTTGACCCTTCAACACAATTTATCATTCATAATTCATTCTTTATGAGGAATAGAATTACATAATGCAATTCTTAATGTTTAGAAACGTTTAATTTCGAGTCTATGTCCTCTATAGTTTTGTATTGATTGACTTTGTGACGGATCTATACGCGGCTCTCACGAATACCTTGGGGACTCTTTGAGGGAAACATTTCTTTCAACCAACTTTCACCGAAGGTAAGAAAACGTGATTATGCAAATTAAGTTTATTACATAAATTCTATATTCGCGAGCTTTGAGGGTTAGTGAAGGGAGGATCGTGAGTTAATGTAGCGAGAATCTAAGACTATTAAAGTGAGAATTGAAGGTATCCAAAGTGAGGATCACTGGGATGTGAGCTGATCAAGACAACTATTAGTGTTCAAGGCCTCCTCGGTAGAGCTTCTGACTGACAAGAGATCAGATATTGTGCGTATTATTTAAATAGAAGTTAGAAACTAGATTGCCAGGGTGCGTCTGAGGTAATAAAGAGCTTGTATGGGTTATAGTAGAAATTAGTTGAGTGTCCGTAAATATTATCCCCAGGCCAACTGGTCTCACCTCCACGCTCTAATCATTGGTCTAAATTATCTTAATTTGGTTATTATTGTGTCTGTGTAAATTCTTGTGACAAATAAACGATTTTAGTGAATCATGTCGTCTGATCAATTAGTTGCTCCCACACTTCTTGCCGGGTCCTAGAGTAGACAAGGGGGATTACAAGGAAGTAGGAATAGTTCTACATTATAAAACTTTACCAAATGACACGTTGCATCGGGCAGTTGAAGTCTATCTGTTTAGTTAGACCACATGTGACCGCAGTAGCCTAGTGGTCAAGGTAATGGACTCGTGGCCAGCGTGTCAAGAGTTGGAGTCTAGTAACGGTGTCGTCGTCTTCACTTAACCATGATTCAAAATTACGAGGTCTGTCGCCGGAATCCATCGAGTATCTGGGCAGTGTAAAATTAATATTCACTCACTCACTTGATAAAACACATGGGTTTCAGAAAGCGGTCATGAAAGGAAGAAACTCTTAGGGTGATTTTCGAATCCAATCCGTCCCTTAAGGAGATATTTTGGTTGGAATAACGACCACACATACACACACATATATTGTAATGACTAACATATGAAAAATTTAGTATATTTCTTGTTTATAACTTTTTAAATAAACTATTTTCTTTAGGATGAGAAGATATAATCAATTAACGATTTTAAAAATATGTTTACATTTGTAGTATAACTTAGGCAATTTTTTCAAGAAAGTATTGGGGCTTTTGTTAAGTAAGCTTAAACTACAAATGAATGAGTTTCAATGTAATTCCAAAGGAAATTTGTGTGAAGTTCTCTAGCTGTAGTACAGTTTGCCAATATCTGAGCTTAGGATTTCCTCCTATTATGTGTAATTAGCAATCCTTGAAAACATTTCATTAACTTTTATTTCAAAAAAGAAGCCATTAGTTTTAAATTACTACTGAATTCAAATTTCTAAAAAGAGATTCAATAGTTGCTTGTCTTTAACTACTTAAAGAGTACGTTTACTCTTAAAGAGTACAAGTACGTCTTTACTATTTGATAAAAGACGGCCCACCAGTATGTAATAGGTGAAAGTTTCATAAATAAACCGCCATATCTTAGAATGGGACATCTGGCAACAACATAACATTTAAGTATTAGTGATTTTGTATCAGAGCTACAAAATTGTTTTGTACGAAAATGTCGAATTTTGAACCGAATAAGCGTCATTTACGAGAACTTTTGATTTACTTCTTTAATTGGATGAAATTTGCAGGTACGGCACATCGATTTCATGTAGGAGAATAGGGTGAAGCTTTTTTGAGGGAAAGAAATTGTGATGAGTGATTCTAAAAGCTTAAGAATGGTGAGAAGAAAAACAAAAAAATAGCGAAAGTCTGAAAGTGTATGAATTGAAAAAAGATTCGGAACGAATACCAAAAAGGACTTACATTAGGAGTGACTCAAAAAGCAATTTCCCATAGTTTAAAATCGTTTGGGATGATTCAAAAGCAAATAAATTCATTTCCATATGAGCTGAATCCGAGAAACGTTGAATGTGATTTTGCACATGGGAAATGTTGCTTGTCAGGTATAAGCGAAAGAGTGTTCTGCATCGTTTAGCCATTTGTAATTTCCGTCTACCCTGTGACCCAGCTAAAGGAGTAGAAGGAAGTGAAGGATGATTCGATAGAAAAATTTCCAATTATTTTATTTTACACTTTAATCGACTCAAATACAATTCAAATGCAACACTATAAATAGGATTATCCAGTCGGTCAACAGGAGGAGGGGACGAGAGTCACGTTTAGGGGAGAATATATCTAGTTATCCACTTAAAATAATAATTCTACCTTATTATTACTTTATACGGTACGTATGTAACTAATGTCCACTGAACCACTTTAATACTTTAAATATCAGTGTGCCTGATCTTAGGCAGTCTTCTAATCAGTTTAATTTATCAATAACAACTTCCTTTTTTTAATCTTTTTCAAGGTCTTTCTAACCTTTTCGGTAATCTTCACCTTGTATGTCTCTTGCCACCTTTACTTACTAACCTTCTAAATTTCTAATATCTATTATTTTTCACTTCTAACTCGCAAACAACTTATAACTTGCAAACTAAAACAAAAAATAAACTTAATTTGCATATCACGCTTTCTTCTTAGGAGAAGATTGATAAATTTTGCTAGCACCAAAGAATACCCAAGAGGATAAGTAGGAGGTCACGTATAGATCCGTCATACATTGGTGATGACAAAAGGATTTGCTACGATAAACAAAAGGAGAGAAAAACCGTGGGAACAAATTGTGATCCTACCTTAGAAGCCGAAAATTTATGGGAGGAATCTCACTCTGTGTATTTGGTGGGATCAGCTTGCTATGCATTATGAATTGCTCAAACCAAACCAAACTATTCCTGGGACTCCCTACCGATCCCAATTAACGAGATTGGCTCGGACACTCAAGTAAAACCGCACCCACAACTACTCCAGACACGAAAAATTTTTTCTACTGTATGATAATGCTGGTCCACATGTTGTAGCACCGATTAAAACCTACTTGGAAATTCTCAACTGGAAAGTCCTATCCCATCTGCCGTATTCATCAGACATTGTCCCTTCTAATTTTCACTTGTTCCTACGTACGGCACATGACCAGCCTCAGCAGCATTACGCATGTTTTTAAAATACCAAAAATTGGATTGATTTGTGGATAGCTTCTAAATATGAGGCCGTCTTCTTACACAGTATCTCTCTAGACTGCCAGATATATTAAGAAAAGAAGTGGCAATTGATGGATTATACTTTAAATATAACGTAATGCACCGTTCTTTCACAATAATGATAAAATACGGTGGAAATTTATTTGTATTCTTTTGAAATGAAACACCGATAGTTGCCATTTTACTGTACTTTTCATTTGAGACAAGTACGAAACTCGTAATTAATAACGTCAGTTATTTCGTCCCTTTCTCGAAGTCTTACAAGTTATTAAAACCTCACAAATCATCCTTTGCTGACGTATTTACTTCAAAATACTTCCGATTAGATTTCAGTAGTTTCCGTTTCTTCCCCTCTACTCTTGTTATTTTCTTCCTCATCTTCTAAGATTTCTCTAAGAAGGAAATAAGATATTTCAGAATTATGTGTGTTTTCTTCTTCTTAATTTATCCAGTAATTCTAAGACTGGTAAACATCGTTTTGTCATACTAACTAAAAATAAGTACTCTACTTCCGTATTATTTTATTTTTGTCGTCTATATCTGCCAACATCTGACGTTTTTTAGCGTCGTCTGAAAAATCCAGGTATAATAAGATTCATTAAAAACTATCTCAGATCTTGTACAGTTTGACGCATTTATATTACAAAGAAAAATGAACAACAGTCTCCTATTACGAAAAAACATCAAGAATGAGTGCAAATAACTGTTTAAAATACTGAAAGAGTTGAGGCGTGTGAGAGTGTACAGTTTTTTTAAACTTATATATCGTTTTCGTAATTCAAAAAAAACCAGTTTCACTTCAAACATGTGACTTGTTTATCTCATAAAATCCAATGAAGTTTAAAAAATGAGTCACATTTCGGATAGTGAAAAAAAAGTGCTGATATATTGTATTATTGATTCATTGTGGAGAAATTATTTCAAGGAATAATTAAAGCAAATAATGTAATTAATAATATCAATGTTCTAACAATAGACAGGAAAAGCAAGACTTGTGGGTATTTTATTCGTTATTTTTTGTCGGAATTAGTCAATCGTGTTGTGACGGATCTATACACGTCCTTCCATTAACCCTCTTGGGAAATATTACGGCTGCGAAAATCAACAACCCTTTTCTGAAGAAATCGTAATATGCAGATTAAGTCTATTATATATGGTTTGCTAGCTAGGAGTTAGATAAAGTAACATAAAAGTTAGAGAGATAGAAGGAAGAGAGTTAGTAAATCAATGGGATAGAAAGTTAGAATTATAAAGAGATAGATAGTGCTATATTTAATAGAAGTTACCAAGAGATTGAAACATTACGAAGTAGAAGATAAGAAGACAATCCACAGTTTAGGTATTAGTCATATTTATAGCGCGTTTTGATATTTAAATTAATAAAGAGATTTAAGAGACAATTAGTCACATAATTACAGTTTAAATCAAATATTAAAGTAGAAGATTGAATCATAAAAAGTCGATCAATTTATTAGAAGACTCTCGTCACTTAACCTCTGTTTACTACTTGGAATCATCTTATTTAATCTGATTAGTTGATTTGTTTTTGAGTTAATTAGAGTGCTGAATAAATAATTAGAAATTATCACGTCAAGTCGTCCTTCGCTTCCTCCCACACCTTTAGCCGGGTCACAGGGTAGCTGTAGGGTGTTACAATGTTTTTGTCTGCAAAATTTAGAGAGCGGAATTCAAGCTTAGGTATCATTCTTGTCATTTGACCGTAGTTCAAAATCACCATCATTAAATCCTTTATGTTGTTTAGAAGGGCAATGTAAATAAACAATCAATCAACTAGTTTATCTATCGGGTAATTTGAATAGTTTCTGCAATACGTAATGAAGTATATTTATTTTATATTTTCTCCTCTTTTCATTTTAGTGAATTAGGCAAATTTAGTGTAAGGTTAGTGCCTTGAAACTTAGTTTAACCCCATATTCTTAGTCTTCAGGACTAAGAGTTGTGATTAACACGCTGTCACGCCCATCGATGTGGGGAGTTAGAATAAAGATCAGCCATAATCAGAACAAATCTATTTCATTAATCTATCAATTAATTCCAACAACCTAGGGTAGGAAAGACACCTTTTATTAAGTATAGGAGCAAAAACACGGTAGAAGAAAGATACTTAATATTTACTTGTAATTCAAATAACTTTCTTTTACAACGTTTTGGTATTTTCCCGTCTGAATTATCGTAATTTGGTTCTCAGCTATTCGATTTCTAGTCGTTATTAATCTAATCCAACTTATTGACAAAATCGTTAATTAACAATCATTAATTATTCAATGATTAATCACCGAGTAACTCTCGACTATTTTACGCTAATCACTAACTACTAACTCCACGTACCTAAAAGTTAATGCTTCAATATCATCCTTCATTTACATAAAACGTGTCTTCTTTAGAAGAAAAATTTCATTAGGGACAGTATTTAAAAGAAATATTCTTTCCCAAGAGTATTAGTAGGAATTTCCCGGATAGACTCATTACGGAGTTTTCTTAGTTGATGTATATATTAACCTTTTCAAAATCTTAATTGTTTTCCAAAACATATGGTTTGGATAGACTTATAGAAAGGCTATGCACCTAATGTTAGAAAATTATAACACAGTTTTAAAAGGCTGGAAATCTTATGCATTAAAAATTACTCATTCCTAACTTTGAGGTGAGAAATTTAATAAGGATTTGTGTGTGTCTTAAGGTGAATAAAAATGCGGGGAAAAAAATGCCTTTAGTGAATAAAAATGCGTTAAGGACTCAGATATACAGTTTTTGAAGACAATACTTTTTCTTTGAAATATCTTTTTAAAAAATATTTTTTTATATTAAAAAAACCGTGATGATTGTGGGAATTCAACTTTAATCAAATTAAAAGACTGCATGAAAGTGAGATATAACTTTAATCTAAGACGAGACCTGTAAGCCAAAGAAACACAAATGCAACATTGTACATTATTTATTCAGTATTGCATAAAACACTACTATGAAAATACAACGCAAAGAAACATGCAGTTATAACGGTTAAATCATGCGTATATTTACATAGAATTGAGCAGCATTAACGATATTCTATGAAAACAATTATTGAATTTCAACATATCAATCTTCATCCTGTGATTCAAATAATATTTATCCAAACAAGTAATGTAAAAAAAATAATAAGTCAATTCCTACTTAGATCAAAAGTGAAAAAAAAATATTTTAGTTACTTTTTATTAAATAGTTACAATTAATATAAATATGTATATACATATGACAGAATCAAAAATATAAGTGACAAAATAGAAAGCGATTTCCCTTGCAATTTTCCATTTTCCTTTCTATATAAGGTGTTCGAATATCTTTTGTTTGTTTGTTATTATTTATTCATCAATTTAATTTAATTTTTCTTATAAAATAGTATAGTAAAAATAAATTACATTCCCAAAAGTTAGGCAATTTCAGGTGGAATTCGAGCCCACGACCTTTGGATTAGAAGTCCAACGCTTTATCCATTTCACTACTGGGGCACAACGAACGATTTTCTTTTCTATGTATGCCGTTGGACTATTATTTTTGCTTGTTACTATTTATTCATTTTTTAATTAAATTATTGAATCAATATTTGAAAAACAGAATTAACATCTGGTGTAATCCACAACAGGTTAAAAAAGTGTATTTGAACTTGAATGGATGAATAGAAAGTACTTTTTTAACAATTGAAAATTTGAACAAGATATACAGGGTGTCCAGCCTTAATGTGACCCAATAGCTAATTCCCGAACCGTTTGGTTTAGATATACACTTTCAATCTGAAAAATGTTTTAAAAAAGGTAAAGAATGTTTTTACTTGCTTTTCGAACCAAAAAACCCATTTATAAAAATTTAATTTTTGAATTTTTTTCTACAGTCCCCAGATCCTATCACTTATATTTAGGAAAAGATGTAGTACACAAAAACAAAGTAAACACAAGAGGTTTCATTTTATTACAATAAAAACTGACCGAGTTATGCTTACATAAAAATGAAGCATCTGAATTGCTCAGAAAAGGGGGTCGTATATAAATTGAGTTTAGAGAGCAGTAATCACTATCTACAGAAAGAGCAAAAGAAAAACATCATAGTAATATTGAAACATCGTAGTAAACATCATAGATTGACAATTTGTATTGCTGTATGGCAAACAATAAAAGTTAAATTAAAGAAATACAACTTGTACTGAAAAGATTAAAACACCTTGTTTTAATAAATAGCAGCAAAATAATACAGGATTTGCAGTTCAAATTATAGCATAATGGTGGAATGATGCGCCAATCATGAATCAGGGGCTTTATTATATCAGAATGACCAAATTAACTTAAATAATGGTGAAGGCACGAGACAAGGGAATACATCTATGAGAACTCCCAGTTTTATACAAGCGTTGAACAACACGGGCAATTGTACAATAAGATGGATGTCTTCCAGTGGAAAATTTAATGGCATAAAGTCTTGCCGCTTCTCTCTTATTTTGATCACACTGCCCATGAAACAGTACCATTTCGCAGTATTCTTCATTTGTATACATCTCGTTCTCCCGTACTAGAATTCGTAATACAAGAATACGACTGTATGCAATTGCAATCGACTACACAACAGATTTTTAACGTTCGTCATGGTCAGCAAAAACGCAGCAAATTAGACTGAAGCCGCAGCATATAAGTCTATTTTTTGGAACTGCTTTTGAAATGTTTTCTTCGTCTAAAATATTTCATTTTTCCTATGTTTTACACGTACACAGAACAAATTTTATTTCTTAAGTATTCAATTATTTAATTATTAATGTATTATGTAAATCGTTTTAAATTTAAAATCAAAGTGACGTGTAAGAGCGAAAGTTTCCTGGCAGATTTCCAACTCATTTCACTTTGGAGATGGCTTTACTAGCTTCTTGAAAATGGCCGAGAAAATGGATAAAATAAATGTTTTTTAAAGTTCCATAACTCGGCCAGTTTTTATCGTAATAAAATGAAACTTTTTTGTTTACTTTGTTTTTGTGTACTGCACCTTTTTCTAAATATAAGTGATAGGACCTGAGAACCGTATAAAAAATTAATTTTTGTAATTTTTTTCTAAATGGGTTTTTTGATTCAAAAAAGCACGTAAAAACATTCTTTACCTGTTTTAAAACATTTTTCAAATTGGAAGTGCATATCTAAACCGAATGGTTCGGGAATTACCTATTGGGTCACATTAAGGCTGGACACCCTGTATATATATGAGAGAGAATGTGGGGGGGGGGAATAACACTAGGAATTGAAACAGAGCAGAAAAATTGTTGTCAGATACTTAATTCCGCTCTATATATATTCAAGTAAAGAGACAGAAAAAAGAGCGCATTAAGCCACATGACAATTAAATATATTAACATACATAAATCATTACAAAGTACTGAAGATGCTGACTTAAATTTTTAATTGAATTAAACTCAATCAAACAACGATCCTATTTAAATAAGTTTGTCTTCGCTTCTTATGGAAACAAAAATAAATAAACATGTTTGAAATATTTGTTAATTCTGTTTTAATTATATTTTAAATAATATAAAATTGAATGATAGAGTACACAAATAATATCGCAAAACGAAAATAGTTTTGTGGTACACGAGAACATAAATAAGCTTAAAACATTTCTTTGTAAATGAAGATAAAATACTATTGAACAAAAAAAGAAAGAAACCAATGCAAAGCTAGATGGATTGCGTTAAAAAAAAACAATTTGGGAGAAATATTTAGCAAAAAAAAATTTAAAAAATCAAATGTACAAAGCTTCTTTCCTCCCCCCCCCCCACGCCAGTTTCTTGAAATATCATTTTGCATTTAACATTTATTTATCATATTTGGTTGATAAAATGAAATTTAAATAAATATATACGTATACTAAAAACATAATACAAGGACTATTATAATGGATAAAAGTATGATTTGACACTTAACTCTTAACTAAAAGAATGATACAAAATGTCGTACATGAATGCCATGAATGGAAGACAAATTGATTCCAAAGCAAAGGGGACAAGTTTCTTCTTTTGAACTCCCCCTGTCCAATAAGAGCTCTGTCTGAATTGATAACTTCACTGGGGCATTTGTAGTTGCATGGGATTACTTTCTTCCTTCTCCTTTTACGCTGTCACTGAACTGAGTGGAATTTGCTTTGTAAGATTCAAAGACAATAATCTGATTTTCTTCGAAGGCAGATCTGTGCTTATTATTTCTACACCATCTTAGAAAGGAATGGATTACGGATAATCCTTAAAAAAACATTTGTTTCATTTTTCCTTAGACTGAAATAAGTTGCTGTAAATTATTATCAGCGTAAATGCAAGAATAAAACGTGGCAATTGTAGCCTTGTGGTAATGGTCGCGACCATCATTCTTTCTAGTTGAATCACGGGTTCGAATCTTCTAGCGGTATTGCTGCGCGTGTAATATGTGGAGGCTCAAATTGTGACGGGTCTATTCGCGACATTTTTCCTACTAATCCTCTTGGGGAAACTTTGGGGCTAGCATTCACGTAAATTCACAGCCTTTCAAGAACACGAGATATATGTAATTAGTTTGACTCTATATAAAGTCTAGGTTTTGTAGATGTGTGAGAGAAGGAGCCGTGAAGCTGTTAAGTAAATGTGAACACTGAAGTATTTCCTTCACAAACCTAACGCGCGTTAAGAATTGCTGAAATTGCTGAATTGCGCGTAATTGCTGAGATTAAATTATTAGATTGAAGATTTAAGATAGTAGAATTAGAATTAGCTATCGGTGCATTAGTGCTTGTCCTCCTTATCTATTTCTGGTAGTCGGGTTTACTTAGAGTTGGTTATTAGGAATATACATCGCTTTATAAATATCACTCCTAGGTTTCTTCTTATAGTTTCACTTGTGATTGTTTAAGTGTGTGTTCAAAGACTAAATAAAAATCTAATTGTTATTATGAAGTTTGTTGGTGATGCTTTGTTTCCCCCCACACCTAGAGCCGCGCAAGATGGAGAGAGAGGGGTGCCGATTAGACCCCCACTCCCACAAAATTCCACAAATTAGCATGGAGTGGTTGTTTGGGATATGGAATGCGGCCTACACCAGTGCTACCCAGCCTTTTTATTTCAACAAACTGGTCAACGATTGATAATTTTACCATGGCCCACTGAGATAGGGGGGAGGGACGTCGATTGTTTATATTTTAAATGGTTTTGGTTTAATAATTTTTATTTAATTGTATTCAGAAATGCCTTTTCAAAATAGAATACAAGTATACCAAAAACAGCATATAAAGTGATTTCCATAAAAAGTCGAATTTAAATTATTTCCATTTTATTTATTCGGCTAAAATTTATTCCATTTTATTTATTCGGCTTCTTTTCCGTGTACGGCCCAGTACTATTTGATCCATGGACCGGTACTAGTCCACGGCCCGGTATCGGGGGCCATTGTCCTACACTGTCATAGACACGAGGGTGGCGTGTGAAAAGTTCCATGCCCAATGCCGCAGATGACCCACCGTGTCACCGTGTGACCCACCGCTGTTTTACCTTAAACCTATCAAGGCTAAGATTTCGCGGAGTTCGTGTGGAAGTTTGGAGTGTGAAGGGCCAGATCAGATGTCATCTGAGTCTCATGACCAAGGCTTAAAACTTCGACAACCGTCGCGAATAACTTCTGTGCTCCTTTGTAGTAAACACTTACTACTTCACTGGGGAATGAAGTGTCATTTCAAGCGTCATTCTTGTCACTTGACTATGGTTTAAAATTACGAGTTCAGTTGTCAATAAGCTCCGAGTAGCTTGCACAAAGAATTGTTATTCCTTCTTCCCTGTAACCCGGCTAGATGTGTACGAGGAACTAAATGATCAGACGGCATGTTGAACTCAAATTATTTATTTATTTCTATATCTAACACAGGTATAAATCACACTCTTATTAAGATAAATTTGATCAACTAGAACGCAAAGGCGAGACAAGATAACGCGAGGGCAATATCTGTGGTCATAGGAATCTATCCTTACGATAACTTATACAAAGCTTGATTTAAGAAGCTTGTTAACCCGCGGTCATTCGCACGGAGTGATCTGTACACCCCAGCAACAAGAAAAGATTCCTAGAATTTCAAAAAGAATGCGCAGAACCGCGATTTTTTCAGTAGCTGCTCATTTTAGGTCATTGAACCTTCAGGCATAATGCAATAATTCTCTCTCGGACGATTGGAACGTAACTGCCTTCAAAAATTTATCTGGTGTACTGAGTACTCCTCGCGAGTAATTGAATTATGTTTACAGTCTGCTCTGCATGTTTGGAAAATGATTAAAATATTTGATTCTTAATTTCTACTATCCTTAACATAAATTACGAAGTAAGTTTATTACTGGTATAAACGTTTTACTCGTGGTTTACAAAAAATAGAAAATAATGTACTTTTTAAAATGAAAATTTTGCAGGTTTATTTTAAAATAATGTCAATCTAATTCGAATAAAATAAATTTAATATTTTTATTTTCATCATACAAAAAACATCTTGTATTTTACAAATTTGCATCACTATTGACTTATTTTTTTCATATTTAAATAAACGTGTTAAAAGTTTGGGGTGTTCTCTAAGCCCCGCGAGTAACGACGGTAGAAAAACAGGCGCGCGAGTGACCGCGGGTTAATGATTTTAACTCTCTTAACATCTATTTAAACTAAAATTACAGTACCTAAATTCTTGCAATCCTTTCAATCCTTCGACGTAGCTTTGAACACTAATAGTTGACTTCAGCCCTTCTTAGAGATTCCAACTTCACACGTCGTACACTGTTTACGTACTACTGCCGGATTGCTAGCTTCTCATTAATTCACTTCACATCTGAGCTATCCTCATTTCAGTAATCTTCGATTCTCACTTCACTAACTCTTAAAACTCGCGAAAACAGAATATATAAAAAATTAAACTTAATTTGCATAATCACGTTTCCTGCCCTCGGTGAAATTTGGTTGAAAGAATGCTTGCCCTAAAGAAATCCCCAAGGAGTTAGTGAACGGAACCGTATAGATCCGTCACAAGCTCTTGGGTGCGATGGTAATAAGCCCCTCAGGGGACTCGCCTTCTTTAGGTGAGTACGGGTGTCACAATCCCGAGGTGCCCTAGTGATCTTTTCCTTTTCCCACGGGGTTTACTGTCTTTGGTAAACATGGGCTTCACGAACCCGGGGTACCCTAGTGAACCTTCTCTATTTTCGACCCTCTTTCTTGTCATTCAATTCATTCTTTCTTTCTCTTCCCGTCTAGACCACAGATATTAAAACAAATGTTTGGCGCAGTATAGCCGAAATCGGCTCTTGCGCCAATAAACCCAAAATCACTCGCTCACTCACTCACGCGATGGTAATAAGTGACCCATAAAGCCTTATATTTCTTGAACAAACTACCGTGGATTCCGGTGTACAACGCGCACTTTTAACACAATAAAATCGAGGATCGAAATTTAAGGGTGCGCGTGTGGATACTAAAATGATAAAAAAAAGATAAGCATAAAAAATACACATATTGAGCTTTTACGCATGTTGAAATACAGTTTATTTAAAATAAATGACATTCCATGGGGATTTAAAAAGTTGTAGTTCAAGAAAACAAGTTAAACGGAGAAGTACCTAAAAATTGAAAAGTGCATATTGAAAGTTTAGGTACGCGTTTTACGTTGGAATTGAAGGTAATTAATTTTCTTAAATTCACAAAAAAGTATTTTTAGTACAATTAAATGTGCTTAGCAAGTTGGTATTCTTAGGCAAAGTTTATTATATAATAAAAATTAAAAACCTTACAACTCTATCCAATCATTAGTAATGGGACAAAATATTTACTCACTGCGAAGAAAAGAATATTGTCTATAAGTAATTCGGAATTCTAAGTAACAAAAATAAAAAAGTACTTTCAAATCATTAATCTGAAATAAAATGGCCTTTTCCCTTGTCTTCTTTTTTAATGTTTAAAATGAGAAACAGTACCACAGAATTTATTTTCTAACGATTTCTCTAAATGATTTTTAAAGAATCCATTACCAACTACTTCTTTTGGGTAACAAAATAAATGTCTTTCTTTTTGGATTGAAAAAGGAGTCTTCCGTAAGGTATTGAATTAAGGTATGCTGCTCGTATTTTTATTAAACGCATCCTCTTTTCTTGAGACAAAATGTTATAATTACATTCAATCTATATTAACATTAGAACGTCTTTCGATGTCGATTAGACTCCGGAGCTTGTTTAGTTTGTTCTCATTTCCATATTTTTCCAGGAAATTTGAAAATTTTTCGTGATTCTTAATTATTTCCTAAGGTGATTACACAGAGAATGTTTTGTTGTTCTAAGTTAGTTAAGAGAGATTTTGCAATTAAATATACTTAGAACGTCCACTGGTGTCGTTTCGACACCCAGGCAGTTTATCTTTATAAATAACTGTCGTTCAGCAAAAGATAGTTCCCTAAGTAGATACCTTTAATAAAACAACTCCCCATAAAAATAATATCGCACATTTATTTGACCTTGAATGCAATGTTATTGAGTTCACTTTTAAATGAGTCAGTGTTTCGTTACATAGCATTTGCTTATCTGCTATTACGTTCAAATTACGTAAGTAAGAGAAATTTAAAATATCAAGTAAATACTGAATTTAAAAGAACTACAATTAACACTAAAGTGCAAAAAGGGTGAATTTAAAGACTGCAAAGGAAAATGTAACTAAAAAAATGTGTGTCTCTTGCATGAAATTGGTGTGATGAAAATTTACAGGAAAAATTGGATCTCACTGTATTCATTGCGAATGATCTATGTACAAAACATGATGCATAAAAACGATAAATAATGATGAAAAAACTCGCATTCTCCCAAATATCATGATTTTGCGTATTATGCTAATATTTATGAATATTTTATTTGTTCCATTTTATAAGATTAAGTAATTTCACTTGTTACAGTTTTCTAAGATATAATGGGTCATAATGTATGATAATTACATAAAAGTAATACTAAAAAGTCTTAAAAAACTAAACTCTACTGAACAATAATCCAACAATTATTTAGTGATTACAATTATTTTATATATTTTACATCACGGTGTCGAATCGCCATCGGCGAATGTTTAAGGGTAATCGAAATCAGAATTTCTAATTTAAAGGGACCTGGCTTATTCGTAGTGTAGATAAATCCTTCTAAGATTATTTTTCTTCAAATAGTGTGGATTCTAATAAGAGTATTTTTTTAAAAATTTGAAAAGCCATTTAAAAGCTCTAAAGAATCTAAAAATTCACAGACATCAAAGAAAACTGCTCCTTTCAATAAATGTATCTGAAAAGTAATTTCAGAGCTCAAATATTGTCTCAAAAGCTTCTTATTCTAACATTTCTATCGATTTTTGATTGGAATGTAATGACTACAAAGAAAATAAATAAAACAATAAAATGAAATTTTAGTTACATTTCCGATCAAGGGATCAGAAATAATTATTGTTCTTTCCTGAATTGTAAATCCAACCTATAATTTTCTTTCGGTATTTTGAAATAAAATTTATTCCTTACATTCCTTTGAAAAAGATAATGGGAGTAATTTTAATCGATCGTCCAGATAATAACAGCATAATCTGAGATCTATAGTTTAAATTATGAAGTGTTTCGTAGGTACATATAAGAGCTTTTTGTAAGAGCTTTTGAGAAAATTTCTAATAAGGAAAAGGTATGTAATATTTTCTGTTGAAAACTTTGATTACTTCTGCTATTAATAGTTAATACCGATTACCAATAACACAAAAATTCTTTTAAGAAACAAGTATATTATTTATGATATATATGTTTATTTGAAAAAATATATCACTAGAAAAAGCGCTGTAGAGAAGCATTTCATTATGTATTGATTTCCCCATTGGAACTTATTTTTAAAAAGAAAAGGTCGTTCACACTTTATGAAAACGATTTTGTAATTCATTTTCTCGTTTGCCCTTTGAGAAAAACAATTTGGTAACTTCAGAGTAATTATCTTCTAAGGTTTATATTGATAGGAATGTAAAATAAAAGATTTATTTTAAAAATGGTTCCTGAAAATGCTCGAAGGTTACGTATTTACGCATTTCAAGGAGAAAATCAACATCAGCAAATTAAAAAGGGGTGTGAAAATCTCGGTTCTATTGCATTTCAATCAAGGGTATTTTATATATGTAATTTGAAAGGTAAAAAGAGCGTCCAGTAAAAAGTAAAAATGAAAACATGATCTCGAAACTTCATCCTAAGAGTGTAAAAACTCTGGCATCTTTAGACTGTACCGCTTACGAATTGCCGTTTTGAGAGGACATGTGGGCTCAAAGTCTTACCGAAGGTGTGATGTGGTGGGTTTGGAGAGGAGAGAAAACTGAATCAGGTGCCTTCCTGTGCATTTGAAATTGGTTCACAATTATGAGATATGTCAGTAATAGCCTTCATGTTACTTCGTTGTGAGACATTAGTAAACAATGAATCTAGTAATATGCAATAACTCATTTTTTTTTCTTACATGAAATCCCTAGTTACATTAAGAAAAAAAATTAATGTTTAGTAACACTATGTAAAATAAAATTCGACGTATCAAGTGGAAATTATCCAATTAAGATAGAATTGTGTCTGCACATATTTTACGACAGAATATACAATTATTTAACATTCAGCAGTGAATAACTAACAAGCTGAAGCTCCAACACATTACAGGAAGTAACCAGATGCTGTGTAAATCAGGATCCTATACAATATGAAGACATTACTTCAATGGGATGTGGTTTCATCGGTTCATACTTAATAATTACCGTCTGCTACACAGCCAGATAATCAAGAGTTATGGTATGAGATACCATTTAATTTAATAACTGAACCCGTTTCTTGCCATATTGTATTGTCCTCTGTTTCATGGACTCCTGTATTTACATTCCAACAGGATAAGACGAGGCTGTATTCACATCTTTCTATTGCTTGACTTCGTGCTTTTCTAATTAGATGTACTTCACAGCTACCCCAATAGACAGTGTCGGTAGGAATGGATGAATTATGTCCGTATAGATCATCAAAAAAATAGAGCTACTGGGCTATGACAGAACACGGGAATAGAAGAATAACCGAATAGGCTTTAAAACCATCTGCTGTAACTTTATCAACATTCTGACGTGCATTCGGTTTACCACTAATTACAATGTTTATTGACAGACGCTTCAAGAAAAGAGGCTAAAGAAGCCATCGTGCCGAATAACTATCATTATTGCACACCGCCCTACTCGAATAAAATTGTTTTCAGCGATGAGTCCTCCTTCAAAGTAAACCCTGGCGACCAACAAATACATGTTTGGGACATCGGCCCTAGATCAGGCGTACATCCGGTGAGAATTCATGCCACTACTGCTCATCAGACAACCCGAGAACGCTGATTTATTGTTTGGGATGTTGTACCACAGTGATTATCAAACTGTAGGCTCACCCCCCCCCTAGGGTTATGAGATAACCCTACGCGTGGGACGAACATATCGAACAGTCAACAGAAAAAGATTATTTAAGCAAAAATGACATTACTAGTTTACTGAAAGGAGGCTTAATAAAATATACATTCTGGCATAATAAAAAAAAAAAATACACATATATACGGATACAATATATTTATAAATGTATCACAGTACTACTCAATGCATTAGATAAATAATTTGTCAGTACTAAATAAAGAACTAGTTTAATAATTTTATAAGTGACTCCTTGGCTTATCTTTCACAGCAAAATTTTTCAAAAGAAGGTTTAGGATTATAGAAATAGACAATATAAGAGTTATTTTTCTATTTTAATTGAGATTGTCTTCAAAGCACCTCACCACAGAAAATCCGGTTTCCCGTAGGTAGGATGTTGAAATGGTAGTAGTAAACAAATGCTTTTTTGATGCAGATTGATGGATAGAATACAGAAAGCGACAGAGACTGACTTTTTTTTTTGACATTTGTACTTTTGAAATAGGTCATTAAGTTAAGTTTTATTTTCTCATTAAATTTTTTTACAATCATTCCAATTAAAAAATAGAAGGAATTGTTAATTATTACTTAAGCTATTACTCAAATTAGATATAAAACTTAATATTTATCCTAATAGTGTGTGCGGTTTATAATCAAACTAGCATTGCAGATTTAGAGTCAATGTACATTATAATTGCGTTCAATACATTGTTATTGTATGGGGGGGGGGACGAAAATAGTGAAAATTGGGTAGCGAATACAGAAAGTTTGAAAAGCACTGTGTTATCGTACAGCACTGAGTTACCTCGGTGAGATTCCATGGTCCTAAATGTTGACTTCCTTTTTGGAATCCCTGGAATCAGCTTTCATCAAGACAATGCTCAGTGAAATTTACAACTTTTTCTATTGCTTGTTTCTTGGCCAGCACTACCTCCAGATTTTCCCCAAAGCAGCACTTTCGAACACCGAAGTGCAGTTGTTTGTAACCCATGGATTGTGCCAATCTTACTCTTCAACTACAACGTAACTTTACAAGCCAATAACCACCCCGGATAACAGTTTACATCAAGGCCAGTAAAGGAACAGAGCCTGATTCATTTTATAACAGCTGCATTTCCTAAATAAAACATCCAGTTCTTGAGATTATCTTTAAACATTTTGATTTCAATGCATTCACATTAAATCTACTTTTTTCCATTGCATTTGAAGATCTTCAATCTTGTGCTTTTCTTTGTTGTAGAGTGTAGTTTTCTGTAAATTTTAACTTAGTAAACATTTAAAAGAAAGTAAGGAACGTTTATTAATTGCAGTGGTTATTTTATTCGAATAACTAACGAAATGTGCTATGATGAATAAGGGACTTTGAGCTAAAAAAATAATCAAAAAATATTTATTAAGGCTGGTAAATGCAAGCTGCTTAAAATGTTTTAAGAAAATGATTAATTCTAAAAAATTATTATCTCATGTAAAATGGAAAGATGCCTTGCCTGTTAGACAGGGAAAGAACAGTTATATAATTTTTCCATGTATAAATATCACGTAAATGAAAATAACCTAAAATACTCGTGCTAGCTTTATTCATCCAAGGAAAACTAATTACAATCCCAAAATAACATTTCATAAATCAAATTTCATACCTTTGATTTTTTTTATAAATTTAATAAAAATGAACAGTCAATTTATGACAAAATGCGATTAATCACAATTGTACCTGTTTACTCAAATTTTTTTTGTTAAATGTATGCGTTTTTGAACGCATGTAACACTTTAAAAGAACCTTAAAGATGAAATCCAGAATCCTTTGAAAGTAAAAATGGTTCGAAATGCCTTCCTTCGAAGAGACTGTATAAATAAATTGTATTAGCATTGCGAAAGCACTATTTAATGTTTGAAATCCCTTTTAGCAACCATTTTGTACACATTTAACGTTTTATTATTTGTATGTTATAAAAATGCTAATGGATGTGTATGTAACGGAGAATAACTCAGAGGACACATTCTTAAGAAGTATTGATTAAAGATTTACTTCTGCTAGAATACTTGTGATAATTACTAACTTGATATTTATGTTACTCTAACCAGAGATATTGTAATTTTGCAACAAAAGCTTGCGCAATATTAGCAGTGTAAACTATAGTTCAAGTAATAAATAAAGGGCAGTAGAACTAAGTACTTAATTGAGACATCTTTTTGCAATCTTAATTAAGTTTTAAAAAGGATTAAATATTTTAAATGGGCATTTTAGTTTTTTCAGTAAGAAAAATTTAATAAAAAATAGTTAATTAGTGGCTTTAAATGAATACATTTTGTCTGATTTCATTTTATTTTCAAAAACCTATAACAAAGCGATCTTCCATGACTATAATCGTTATGTTTATTGTTATTTTAAAAATAATCCCCGTCGTTTTGTAATTTGATACAAATTAAATTTCTGTTAAAGTATTAACTAGTACTAAAATTGTAAGTAGATAAAGTAATTTTCTTTAAGTATTCAGATATTGCAAATCTTGTTGTATATTTGAAGTCTGTTATAAATACAGTGTCTGTGTAAAAAAAGACCAACGATCAGTTACAAGGTGATTATAACTAAAGCTTAAGTTTCGAAACGCTGTATAAAAAAACAACCATTGATCAAAATGACATTAAATTTGAGTAGAATATTATTGAAGAAGGGTAAAGTGTATGGCATAAGAATAAAAAATAATTCCAAGTTTTAGCAACAGATGGTGCTGTAAACATTATTTAAAAGGGTTTAAATAGAAGTGACAATGAATCGTAAAACACAACAGCGTGTGGGTTACACGTTAAACAAAGTGTGCTGTTCAGTGTGCAGGATTGTTTAGGTGTGATACTGTTAGTTACGTAAGCCCACCCACCATGGTAAGGTCATATCACATTGGATGGTAGAAATCGGCTTTTAATTGTTCCGAGGCCGTGCGAGCAAGAAATTCTTAAAGCGAAATTAATCTCTTGCTAGCAGGTCAGAAGGAAGCAACTCTGCACTGGGCTAATTTTGTTGGGATGGCAATGCAAGATGGTTCGTAGAATTTTATGCACAAGCCTATCCAGTGTTCGAGCAATGCACTACTGTGGACACTTTCAAATACCGTCGAATTAACTCTTTTATCTCCCTTTATCAGATTGCACATGAAAAGAACCTGTCCGAAATTTTGAGTAATTTTTCTCCAGACCCTGGGCAGCCATCTGACCAATGACTTTTTTCCATGCCAATGAGCTTCCAGAACTTCTGCAAAGCTATTGGTGCACAGTCATTATTCTTATAAAAAAACAGAGCGCGGTCCTTCAATGAGACAGTCATGAGGAAATTCTCAGATGTGAAAAGAAGAAAAGTCATGTGTACCCGCGTTCTTATAACAATTTAAATGAGTCGGGTGCATGAGAGGTATGTTCATTTATATATTTCTGATGCTTACAGCTGATGCTTCTTGATGATCTGTTGATAAAATTTGGAAATGTTTTTTTTTCTTTTTATACCAAGGCTTTCCCATTTCTTTAATAATATTCCGTTGAAATTTGACATTATTCTGATCAATGGTTCTTTTTTAAAGCGTTTTGAAATAATTAATTATAATTCCCGCGTAAACGTCCTCCAACGAACAAAAAAGATTCAAGTACAGCAGGAAAGGGTTGATGTTCAGTGGTCACCCTCCGGGGGTCCACGGATCCTTGGTGATCCGTGAAAAGGTTTTAATCTTAAGAAAACAATTAAACTATTATTTATATAAATTTTGAATATTCAGTTTTGAAAATGATGGATAACAAAACTTGTTATGAAAAATGTATTTATAATTCTTTCGAAGGTTTATAACTACTACCTTTAGGGAAATTTTCTTCGTAGTTTAGTGACTTTTTTAGCTACTTTTTCAAGTGTGTTATCTAGCTACGTTTGGTAGTGATATTTGGCACAGCTATGGTAAATTTGTGGCATTTACACTTGTAGCCGGTTTGTTCTTGCTTCTTATAAAGTTCTTTTTTAGTGATATGTGAACATAAATGGAGACCTAAATAAGTGGCAATCTAGTTATAGTGATGCACCATATCATGATAAATAAAAGGAGTCCGCCAAATATAAAATTATATATTCAATAGTCTATGAAAATTTAAGGGTTGGTGACCGCTGGTACAAGCATTGTTTTGGACAAGTGAAAAGCTTTCCTTATCTCTGACAGATATTTATTGGCAGCTCTCAGTTAGTTATATGTGGAAAACTTTGAAGTTCAATATTTTGTGAAACAATGTTGTCATCCATAAAATTAAAATCTAGTCTGTCGCATCCTGAAAAGGCGAATGTTGAACAACATAGAGCATTTTTGGAAAATTTTGGGAGACCCAATTGCAATTCACATTCCACATTTAGGAGTCTTTTATGCCTAAAATTAAATTTGCTGGAAGCGGAAGCTGGCTCTATTTTAAAGTAAGTAAAGGTTTTACGCGGAATTGACCTTAAATTTGAAGTAAACATAATGGTCATATAGTTAAAAGTAATGAGAAATCATGCTTTTACTCTTAGAAGTTTTTGTATAAAGATTATTAATCTGAAATCTATATATATTTGTCATCTGTGTTAAGTTTGACAATATTTTGTTGGGAAAAAGGATTCGAGTTAAATTTCAAATTAAAATAAAACACAAAAGAAATTTTCAAAATAGATTTTACATAAAACTAGAATAAATAGTTAGTGAAAGTACCATCATCTTTTTTTTTTATGCTTTTAAAAACGTTGTATAAATCTATGTTCTTACTTCGGAATGGCAGTAGCTAATTCAGTCATGAAAATCATGATTTAATTAGCTACTTTAAGACAGGGAAATAAATTCACTTAGAATTGAAGTAAAATCGATAAAAATAGCATACATTAGGCATACAAGATGAAATAACTAAGTGTTTTAATTAATTTTTTTTAACAATCGAGTTTTGTAAAAAAAATATTGTTGAAGTATGAGAGATAATTGGCTACACAAGCAATTACATTCGAAAAAACTTTATTCACGTGCTTAGTTTTTTCTCTTAAACATAGAAATAAAATCCATTTGTGTTTTTATATCTTTTTACTGAATGCGACATAAAAAATGCATAGTTTAGACCCGACGCTTTTATGAAAATTATAATTAATGTTTTCTCTCTTTCTCTAATTTTACTTACAAAAAATCGACTTTGTTACTCTTCATTAATCAACCTCATGTACTGAGAATCCATATTATTTTCCTGACCCATTTACCCGCGACATCCGAAAGAAGTGACACGGATTGACTTCTCGGTGCATTACTTAGATGAATGTTTCAGTGACAGAATAATGAACGACGTCATTTTGAATGAATAGCACCATTACCAGTCCTGTGAGGTTTGCATAAGCCTTTCGACGTCTCCATTCCTAAATATTAGTATCCGGAAATGTGAAAGAGGCTTCCGAGATTATCATTGCTCTAATTACGGCTGCCATACATTAGGAGACACTGTATAAACCCCTAAAGTACCGCGGGAGAATTGATTTTATAGCAGTCAATTTAACTTGATCTACTCAAAGTTATTTGCCTATCCCACTGGCCATATCCCAGTTTATTGTTCCAGTTAAAGGGAAGGTAAATTTCAAGTTCATGGCTTGCTGTAGGAACCGATTATTAGAGTTTCGGGTGAGTGAGACTTTTGAAAAAGGAAATCCATTTGTTCATTCATTTCTATCATTGTGAATGATTTTGAACCAAATAATGTGCAATTAATGTGCCGTCAAATCCAATGTGTAACGCCCATACAAAATAAAATCTAACACGGGTACGTGTTATACGTAGGGTAAAAAAATGACAACTTTTCATTCTCATTTCTTTTTGTTTTTAGACTTCAACAAACATGGATCGAAATAGTGTTTATTTACAAGAAATCAAACACCTTATGAACTTCAAGTTGTAGTTCTAGATGCCTACTATTTCTTAAAATGTCTTGGATAATACTTCGAATAAATGACCTGAAAACGTAAGAGCACTGCATCCGCATATTTTATGTTTCTTTATAAGAAAGGGAGTATGTGCTGTACGGCGCGAATATACCTTAAAATTTAAAAAAAAACAACTTGAAGGTATAGGTGCGCGTTCTGCGCCAGTTCTGGTAATACGCCGGATTTTACGGTGCATCCTAAGTAAAATGAATCGCTTTGATAGTAGATTCCCTTATGTATAGTGAAAGTGTTTAATTTGTGGGAATAAATTAATCGTGTAGAAATTCGTTGATTGATCTTATTATTAACATCGCGCCAAAAAATGACTCAAGGAGCCATTGAGAGCGACACTCGATTAAGTGATGAGGATGTGACACCTGAGTTGTCACTCTCCTTTTATAACCTTGTTCACCACCCCAACGTGATGACTCTGAGTTTCGAAAATTTACAAGTATCGGTTTCTGTACATTCTTTAATGACACCGCGCGCGGATATCGAACCCGAGACTCGGCGGAATTAACAACGGATTATTTAATTAAGATTTAGTACATCCACACCACATCAATGGATGGACTTTCAGCTTCGACATATTTAACGAGCAACAACTCTCTGTACGGTGGGTGTAGATTATACTGAAAAGTAGGATCAAATCAACCGTGGTAGAATATATTTGCGATAAAACAGCGGTACATGTAAAAAGACCAAAATAGAAATCACCTAATGAATTTCAGTTCCAATGATTCTTTATTATCACCCATCTGTCAAATTGAGATGCTAATAATTACAAGACCATTAAGAGGCAATTCAAGAAACGAGATTGGAAGTCCAAGTTGTGTAATCCACAAATTACCTATCTCATGTGCAAGACTAACAAAGGCATTTGTAGTTTGGGGGCTGATAAGAAAGTTTACTTTGTAGCCAGCTTTTAGTCTCATTTACTAGAGTA